>JAJEKB010018051.1:0-15603 GCA_022393335.1 Macrotrachela quadricornifera
TTCATAGTCGCGTAGCAAGATTTCTGAGACCCGTATATCATGCCAGGAAGCTGGTGAAGCTGTAAAATTTTTACTGTAAGTACAACTCGTTGAACTAAACAAAATGAGGGAGAAGTGAATTGATTTCAAGATTCCATGCTACCCGATGCCTGTGGTCTCCTCCGCCAGTTTCATGTAATTTATCGATATTTTCAATTTTTGATCCTGTTGCACGACTTTTTTTTTATTTATGAAATCACCAGTCGATAGAGATCGAAAAAGTTCTCTAATGGTCAAAACTTGATGTTGCAGTTAGTTTAGCTTCATGGGAAATTATGGAAAGAAAAAATCCAGTATAGTGAAGCGGGCCAATTTGCGCTCCGAAATAGCTCTCTTTTTTAGAGATTAAATATTTTTTGAGGTAAGAAAATCAGATTCGTGGAGAGCTCAAAATTCTGAATAAAACAAGGTATTTTTCATGAAGTATTAACGAGTATCAATTTCCTAAGGAACTCAACAAGCAATAATGCGGTAAATAAAGTGGTCCGGACTATATAAGAAATAAAGGGGTTTGGAGAGCTCTTATTATGATTTTCAGAATTAGTACCCCTGACTCTACAAGTACATCTAGTTTTCGCTTATGAAAAAAATTCTTTCATGATACCTCTGAGGATCCAGGCACGAAAGCGCTGAATATTGGTTTTAGGGAAATAAAGTTGAGAAAAGTGGTCAGAAATAATCCCTTATTTAAATGGAATAGAATTAAATGCATTCTGACGTGAGCCTCAAAATGGTCTTATCCCCCCTCGTCCTTTTAAGAAACTTGATACATTATTGGTGTAGTAAAGAAAGATGTCTATAGGTTAAAAAATGAAGTTAAATATTTTTTCGGAATACTTTGACACGACTCGATAGACTTTGTCGAACTATAAAAAAATTATACATTTAAGAAAAATCTTAAGGCATCTTCTGAGATAAAAATTCCAAAAACTACTTGAACAATCTTATAAATGTTCAAAAATTTCGTTTTTTTCCACATGGAACAAAACCAAAAGGCGGCTGCAAGGTTTTGAACCAATAACGAGACATATGTAGGTTTGTAGAGAAAAATTTTCTCTACAAACCTACATATGTCTCGTTCTTGGGTCAAAAAAAGCACTGAAACTTGTAGTCGCCTTTCTTGATAAAGTTAACAGTTGTTCGTTATTTTCAATGTCTCACACATTCCAATGTGTGCTCATTGGACGCAGTTTGTCAAACAGCATAGAATCAACACATTTGGAAACGTGTAGACATTGAAAATAACGAACAAATGTTAACTTTATTAAGAAATTTTGTTTTTGTTCCATGTAGAAAAAAACGAAATTTTTGAACATTTTTAAGATTGTACAAGTAGTTTTTGGAATTTTTATCTCAGAAAATGCCTTAAGATTTTTCTTAAATGTATAATTTTTTAGAGCTCGACAAAGTCTATCGAGTCGTGTCAAAGTATTCTGAAAAAATATTGAACTTCATTTTTCAAGCTATAGACATCTTACTTTACTACACCAAGAATGCATCAAATTTCTCAAAACGTCTGAACCTTGAGATTAAAAGGTCTTCATACCTTTTAATATTTAGTACCAACAAAGCAGATTTTTAACCCGCTCTAATTTGGTATAAATAGTTTGTGCTATTATTTGCCTTCCATGTGATAGAAAGTGGTGTAAAAGCTATGTTGCATCTGACAGTGTAACAAAATCACTTTTCGATCACTTGGAGAAAGTGAGAGCAAAAAAGACAAAAGAATTTTGTCGGTGACCTAAATTATTCCGTCTGACTCTATTCACTTCGAAGTGATAAAGTTATTGGTTTATCTAAGAACACAACACAGAAAAAAAACGAGACCACAAGATGCGCAGACCAATGGGTGCATTTATTGGAAGATGTATGCGTATTGGAGTAGATATTTTAAGGCGTTTTGCTGAAATACGTGAGTTGTCTTAGACGTGTAATTGAAAAATGCGAAAAATTAAACTTCTTCGATTTGTATTCATGTCAAGCATTTGTTTGATTATATTGCTAACTTTTGAAAATTGGTCCAAGGTTATTAAATTCATATTTGTTATTTCATCCAATCAGAAAATTCATTGTGGTTCGATAGATGGTTGCAATGTCCAAAGCTCAACATGTAACGTCACAAAAACATCACCAAACGATCAGCTATCCCGATATCTCTGGTGCCCCAACCATCATGGTCCGAACAATCAGTTAAAGGGTTTCATAAAATGCTCTGTCATTGCTATTTTGAATAACTTCACATTGATTATACCACCACTGTTTCCACATTATCAAGACAATACAAAAGGTATTCAATGGTTTGATCACTTTTACGATTTAGAACAACTTGCTTCAGTTTTAAAATTTGTAAACATTAAGCAATTTATCCAACAAACTGTCAGTAACGATAACAAGACGATGATGGATTGCTACATGTTACAAGTAAAAATGGTACCATATATTACGTTATATGGCAACAACACTTTAAAAGCTGTCGAAAAGTATTACCGGAGAGAAATCGATTTTTATCGTCACATAAATCTTCGCGTCTATCCTAGTATGAAAGAGGTGATAGAGGCAGCTGAGAATTGTACTTCTGTTTTCCTTAACATCGATTATTTGGCGTTGGTGCACTTATCATCAGCCCAGAATATTCATGTACAAAGACTTTTCCAGCATCTTCAACGTACCGCAATAATTCAGCGCATGGCGTCACGTATAATAAGTCTACTTCCCGAACTGGCAATTGGCAACTATTCTGGAAATAAACTTATCTCATTGGCAGTTGCTCATATGAGATTAGGTGATCGTGTTGTATTAAGTGTTCCCAGATATACTGAGCAGATTTTGCAATTAATTCAGAGTGGTATTCATTTCACACACCTTCATGTTATGTGTCCGTTTCTCACCTCTGCTGACATCAGTTATTTAAGAATTGCACTTCCAGTTCCAGTCACTACCACACAAATGCTGCTTAAGCATACTCATTTGACGCTAGATGACTATTTATTTGACGTATTGGAGCAGGAAATAGCTTTACAAGCTACCATTTTTATTGCATCACCTATAACTACTTTTTCCTCTACAATTGTTCTACAAAAACTCCATCAAAATAAGGGAATCGTTCATACTTTTTCAACCAAGAGCCAGAATCGTACATTTCCAATTACAAAACGAAATGCGACCTACTATTACAGATAGATTTAGTATTCCAAGTGAACTTTGCTTTCTAGTAGAGGGTCTTACTAATATACGCAGGTTTCATTTTTGAGACGACCTAGAAAGGAGATTAAATAAAACATGAATACAGGAAAGATCAGAAGCAGCCCAAGTGTTGAGTATTTACAATGATCTTGCCATTATTTTAAAAATTTCATGTCGATGCCAATAATGACTTACCGGTAACTAAATGTAACAAGTTGAACCTATTGAGAATTTCACTTCTTCAGAAACATCCAAAAATGAGGCAATACGAGGATCCAAAAAAATGCAAATATCAACTATGCTTTTTCGAAGTTTTTGCGTGTTGAAATATATCTATGGTAACCTTTCTCAGATACTTTCAAAGCTTCCGAAATTTTCGACGGCCTCGAAAAACTCTAGAACTCATACACATTTCTCATTATCCCTTTTTGAGATTTGGAATTTTCAAAACCCGTCCAGTGCCCATTGTGATACACTCTACATCGAAAAACTCGACCCATTGTTTTCTCGAATAGTATATTTAAACTGAACAACATGAATTTAATTCAATGACATGTTTGAGTAACAGAGACCAAGTACTATATATGTTCATCTGTTCGATTCCAAGAAACACTCGGATAAGAAATACACTAAGAAAAATAAGATTCGATACGAAGACAAAAATTACATAAAAAATCACAAAATAGTAATAAAAATGCTCGAAGGACATTTTTGTTTCGCAATGAAAATTGCTTATATAGATGTTGCAGAGTTTTCGACGGAATTCACTTTAACAAAAAAAACAAAACACTATGAATTTCTAAAGCCAGAATGCATGCAAAATGTAAAAGGCATCGAAATATTTTCATTATGCTAAATACAGGGTGATCGAAAAGCAACTCCCTATTTTAAATTCCTTATTACTCTTAAACGACAAAGTCTATCGTGATGATTTTTTCACCGTTTTCAAGAGTGTACTGTGCCATTTTATTGTAGGTGAAACAAGCTGATTCGTTACTCCTTTATGTAAGACCAGGCATGCATCTTTTTCTGAGGATATACGAAAGTAACTCGATATTATAAATAATTGGTTGTTCTTATACAACGATAGGTATTAAAACGATCAGCATTTCCGATTATTTTGAACAGTGGGAGGGGATAAAACTTGGCAGAAAGTCTGAGAAATTTTCGCAGAAAACGTCGTTGTCGACTTTTGGACAAAAATTTAAGAGAAAAATGATAAATTCCTCACTTATCAGCAAGCTTTTATGGACAGAAAATGTACTTATCCAGCTTTCTGCTGTAAAAACAACGAGAAATGCGAATTGGACAGATTACTGTCAAAATTCACCATTAAATTTCAAAACATTGGCAGAAAATATATGTAATTTTCTCAGAAAGCCAACCATTTTTGATGGGGAAAATCACCTTCCATCCCCCCTAATCGGTAAGTCTGATAACGACTACAGAAGTTAAAGCATATGAGAAGTATTTTTAGTGAAGTTTCACGCGTTATATCTGATAGTATTATGTACACTTCAAAACAACAAAGATATTGTTATAGTATCAATCGTTGTATAAGAAAAACCAATTAGTTATAATATCGAGTTACTTTCGTGTATCCTCAGAAGAAGATTCATGCCTGGTCTTACAGAAAAGAGTGACCAATCAGCTTTTTCATCTACAATAAAATGGCAAAGTACACTCTTGAAAACGGTGAAAAAATCATCACGATAGACTTTGTCGTTTAAGAGTAATAAAGAATTTAAAATAGGGAGTTACTTTCCGATCACCCTGTATAGTGAGAAGTAGCACTATCGTGTTTTTCTATATCAAATACGGAAAACATCTTTGGAACAAATCAATAACGATCTATTCTTGCAGTTTTACCAGAGCTATACAAGGGTACTTTGTGAAGCAAAACCAAGACTTTATCATCTGTCCATACAGACATATTCACAAAACAGACTATGTTGCAAAAATTTTGAAATACTCGATAGTGTACAGTATTTAATAGTTTTATTACAACATCGTCACATCTCAAAGCAATCCAAAATATTCTGCGAGAAGAACTACTTCAAAGTCTGGTAAAATAAAGAGTTTTCTGTATATTTTCTGATTTTTGTGATTGACTGACTGTGAAGTATCTTATAACAACAATATTACTTTTTTTTGCAGTTTTTATGTCATTTTTTTCTTGACAGTGATGCTTGGTTTTCTTGTTGTATTTTCTATCAAAGCATTTTTCGAGTTGAACAGATGCATATATACAACACTTGATCTCTGATACCCATGCATAGTACTGAATTAAATTAATATTTCGTAGTTTAAATACACTACTCGAGAAAAAAGTGAGTCAAGACTTGCTGATCTTAAATGCACTTCGGAAATTGAAATGCTCTTCGTGAATATATGCCAGGGTGTTAAATTAAATTTTCTAGTAATATCGGTTTCTAGAACGTTAATTGGAAACGTTAAGCAGTCAGTCCGACCAAAAATTCCTTGTCGGCTGGTGGGCACTTTTTTCCTGAACGATCAGCCTAGATTTTGTTGCGTTTTTGGATGTGCGTTCTCCAGAAAATTGGCCAAAAGAACGTTTTTCTCGACAAATCGAGCAATTTTTATTAAATGCCGAAGGCTTTTCCTATGAGAAAACATCAGTCTGACTACTTTATTCAGCAAAAATTCACCACAGTTCACCTGATATATTTTATAAACTCACTCTGATATCAGGTTACATTATTGAAAAAAAATTCAGCGATCTTTTAGCATTGTATTTTGCCATAATTTCTTTTCGATTTCGTACTGATTATAGTATATGTTTCGCACAGGCATATAGTATTTAACAAAGCAAAGATAAAGTCTGGAGCTGATCAAGTGCACAACTAGTTGATGATATCGATATCTAATGGAAGTTGAGTTGACACTCAAAGCTTATAAATCAATCTATAGGGTGTTCCAAAATTTCGTATCAAAAGTAAAATCGTAGAATTCCACCAATTGTCAAAGTTAATCAATTAATGCTTTTTCAGATGGTAGATGTAAGTGTGAACTTCTAATTTGTTCAAACAAACTTCAAAAATAATGTTCAAAGTTCCATCTTTTGACTAAAACAACAAAAACATCCTTTTTGCGACCTAGTTTACAGTGCTTCTCTTTCAATACTTCATTTTTTCGCATTTTTATGGCTTGTATATCGTCTATATATTAGACTATCGTTTACATGCATTTATTGTGATATATTAATGAAACATTAGCCTAATAAAGTTAGATTTAAAGATTACTAATTCTATAAGAACGGCTTTTTCCATCCATTTGGTCAATCATCGTTTCAAAAGTTAAAGCAATCTTATGGAATTCGTGATCTTCAGATCTAAATTTATTAGGCTTATGTTTCATTAATATGCTACAATAAATGGATATAAACGATAGTCTAAGGTATAAACGATATACAAGCCAAAAAAATGCAAAAAATTGAAGCATTGAAAGAGATGCACTATAAATTAGGCCGAAAAAATGGTGTTTTTGTTGTTTTAGTCAAAAGATGGAACTTTGAACATTATTTATGGAGTTTGTTCGAACAAATTAAAACTTCACGCTTATATCTATTATCTGCTAAAACATTAATTGACTAACTTTGTTAATTGGTGGAATTCTACGATTTTACTTTTGATACTGAATTTTGGAACACCTTTTACGTAAGTTATGATCGATTCAGTTCAATAAAATATCTCAAACTTCGATTGCATCATCAAACAGTCCTTTCTTCGACAGAATTTAAAAGTCCGACGTATATCTCATTCATTTCATTGTAGAAAATCTATCAGAAAGATGACATTTCTATTGCAGTCTTATAAAAATCTCAGCGGATGGCATGGAAAGTGCCCGAAAGATCCTAATTTCGGGTGAAACAAAATGATCACGACACTTTTTGTTTTGCGCATACCTCAGCTCAAAAAAGAACCTTGATCTTCAATTTTTTTAAAAAGATTCACCGTCAAATTTTCTACAAGACCTATATAAAGACATTCTTTCGACTCTCCATTATCCTTTTTATAGATGACTAAAAGTACCGAACTATGTGAAGTTGCTATTTCCCACTACAAGAACGGAAAACAAACCTCCCAAAGTCGTGAATTGTTTAGCAAATAGAGTTCATCGTGCAACGTTTTATCGCTGGATACAACAATACGATCAAAATAGCTCTCTTGTTGCCAGTAAATTAACAGGAAGAGTTAGAAGTAAGCGAACCAAAAGATTGATCAATCTTGTAGCAAAAAGTATCAAATCTCAAAGCAAAAGAAAAAGTTCACGATTGATGGTCACAGACTTTAACAGTAGTCAATCAACGAACTTGCGAGTACTGAAAGAAGATCTCAAACAGAAATCTTATCGAAAATTTCGTACCCAACGACTACGAGATCATCAGAAACGACAGAAAAACAGTGCTATACTTCGATTCGAAAGATTTTCAAGCGTACAGATCTACAAACGATCATGTTCACCGATGAAAAGGTATTCAACTAGAATGGATCTTTCAATCGAACGAACGATGTTATATGGGCCAGTGATCGATCGGAAGCAACCACGAACAGTGAGATACACATAGAAAGAAAGTATCCTATGTCAGTAATGGTAGTCATAGGTGCAACTTGGAATGGTCTCACAGACCCATTCTTTTTTGATAAGGATCAATGTTTAAATGATACAATGTATTGCGATAAATTGCTACCATTTTATAAGACCGAAGGGGATCGATTGTTCGGACGTCAGAGCTGATGCTTACAGTAGAACGGTGCGACCTTTCATACTGACAAAAGAGCAAAGATTGATGTAGAAAACACTTACATGCATTTATTCCAAAATATCGATGGCCTCCAAACACCTCCGAACTGCATCCTGTCGATTATTCTATATGGAACAGTATAGATCGACACATTGATTATGAAAAGATCAAAACAAGTGATGATCTGAAACGGGAAATCAAAAAGTCATGCAAAAAAACCGATCTCGATTTTCTTCGAAAAGTCATTGGTGCTTTTCTTCGGCGAGTTTATTCGATTGAAAAAAACAGTGGTGAGCTGATTTTTAAAGAACATTCTTAAAGTCAAAAGTATTTAATTGTGACCTCTTTCTCTCTATTTTTTCTAATTATAGCATGCAAAGATTTGTTTTGCGATAAAGAAACATCTACATCACTAAGTTTGAAAACATAATTGACGTTCCTGACACTATAGGAAATAGATGCATCATGTTTGCAGCCACTTTGACTCTTCTCCAAAACCCAATATAGGGAGTTAAAAGAATATCTTGATATAGGTCTTGTAGAGAATTTGATGGCGAATCTTTAAAAAAAAATGGAAGCCCAAGATCTTTTTCTGAGCTGGGATATGCGCAAAACAAAAAAAGTCGCAATCATTCTGGTTCACCCGATAAAACATACAGATTCAACCGTCAATCGATCCGCTGTCACATGCACATAGCTAGCAATAAAATTGACTAAGGGTACCCCTCTCCTCTTTTTTTTGTCGAACTTTTTGGAAAGATTTTTGTTGTTTATATATGCTGTAGATAGATCATGTGTTGGTATTTCGATCGTCGTTTAAATGATCGCGATCGGCCTGCCATTCAATTGATATCCGGTGCCCACTAAAAGCTTCTACCAAAAAAAAATTTTTTTAATGTGCTCAGCGGATTCTACATGAAAAATTGTTCATAAAAATGTTGACAAAAAATCAGACTGTTTCCAAACTTTTCGTTTTCCTCAAAACTAGTTTTTCATGCACAGGACTGAATTTTGCATCGGGCAACCTCCCTTTAACTTCGTCCAATAGAGCGGAAAGTTTTACCATAGACACTTTGAAGTATTCTCCAGAGATAAAATCGTCGGTTTTCATTTCTGATATCTCCATCCGGATTTATAGAGTTCGGAAGGTCAAAAACCTGGGTCTGGGAAAAACCTTTACGTATTTTTTTATAAAAACATGTAAGGCTCGTCTAAAGACTCGTTTATCTCTTTCTCGTAGAAACCATGTTTCTAAACTACCATCAAGCTATTCATTTATAAAATTAAAAAAACCGAAGTCAGATGCAAGTTCTTGGATCTCAACTGCCTTTAACCAAACTTCATAAAAATAAATGTTTTTTGTCAAAAATTTGACGTCTATTTAAAAAATTGAGCTTCAAAAAATTTTAGAAAACTGACTTCATTTTTGAATTTCTCGTCCTCGATTACTTTTCGATACACTCTTATAAAAATTTTGTTTTTAAGAAAAGCGGTTCTTTGTGTAAAAAGATGATCCTCAAAAAATTTTAAAAAACTCTCATCAGATTCGAATTCCTCGATCCCGCTTACCCTTCGGTCAACCCTTATCGGAAAAACCCTTTTTTATCTTTACTTAATTTTTGGAACAATCAGTGAAGTGCGGACATACAAGAAAGCAAACAATTTATTTCTGCTAGACTCTTGCCTACGAGAAAGAAAAAGTACGTCTTTTTTTTATAAAAAAAGAAGGTGAGATTTTTGAAAAAGCTGAAAACTCCCTTTGAGATATGGTCGTAGGTATCTCCAAAAAGATTTTCAGGCAAATCCGACAAGGTTTGATATACAAGTCTCTCTGCAAAGTGAGAACCTTTGTAAAACCAGTGGGTTCCACGGAAAACCATAAAAACCGCCTTAGAAAATTTTTTCCTCGAACACGTGTCTCATCATTTCAGGTGGTCTATCTACTATACAAATTTCAACTTAATCGGACTTACCGTCTTTGAGATATGAAAATCGTTAGAAAAGAGGGCGGCACCCTTTAGTATGCTTGTTTATTCACTGTAGGGTGAATTAATGGAGGCCCATGTGATTTTTTTGAAAAAGTTGTTTTCGATTTTTTTTCAGTCGAAACTTTCGGCATGCCCCAGAAAACACTTTTGACGAAAAAAATATGAGTCTTCTGGCGGGAAATATCGAGTTCTGGTTGATTTTTTCGGAACAGTCATGGCATATTATCAGGAATAGAAAAAACGTCAGAAAGACGCCTAAAAGTTTTCTGAAATATCTTTTTCAGAAATTTTTCATGCTGAAAAATATGAAAGGTGCCTAGGAACAATCTTCCTGAAAAAAAACTTGAACATTCCTACTGAAAGTCGTGAGTTGCGAGTCATTTTGTCTGAAAATAATGATAACCATCGCTTGCCATTTTGAGTGATGGTAATTTTTTTCAAGAATGTTCGGTTCTTTCTCAAAAAAGCCACCTTGATCATGGTTTGCTCTTACAACGGTGTCAAACTGATGACTTTGCTCACATAACTCGAGAGAAACGGCATCAGATCGTCCCACAGAAGTGAGACCACAGAATCAAAACGGACAACACACTGTCGAATGATAAATTTTCGATTTCGTTGTAAGAATATATTTAAGTGTTGAGTCTTATAAACAAATATTGTGACTTCGGACGAATTAGATCATGACATAAATCATTGAATATCGGAAAGGATGGATTGCCACCTAGTATTTTCCTGATTTTTTTTAAAAATCGTATCTCAATGCCCAAATGTAAGTATTGTGAACATCCGACAAACTATGCAAACTCTACGGGTATTAGCAATTTACGCTATCACCACTAACACCCAACTTTGTAAAACTGTATATAAGTGACCTTTACTAACACGCACACCTCGATGAGTTATGCTCACTAACATCCACTACCACCCACTTTAGGTAACTAATAAACAAAATAAATTGCCAACACACACTAAAAAATGATTCCTTCAACACTAACACCCAGAATCTTTCATAAATGCTGTGAAAACATTTTAACTTACCATCACTAACACCCACAGAATCACATAACCTTCATTTTGACTCGAATAAGTGCCATCCCTAAAGACCTTTTATCGAGAAACTTTGCCTTAGAAATACATGAAACCGACCAAAATATGTCTAAAGATATATACTAACACCCATAAGACCTATATAAATAAGTCGATCACACCCAACTAACCTTTACTAACACCCACAGAAATACTCAATCTATCTATTGGTATATAATTCAAATATACTCTTAAATATAGCTATCTCAAAAACACGTCAAAATATTAAAAAAATCGAAAAAAGCAAAAACACATGGAATTAAGAAAAAGTAAGTAAAAAATTTACCATTGTCCAATTGAATTATATAGAACAATTCGATAGACGAAAGATACATTACACTAACATCATACAGAAAATATAATCTATTTTATGAGATAAAGTTTGAAGTATCCTCTCAGCCATTATATTTCAAAAATGCTGAAAAATAATCATAAAAACTTGAAAACTGTCACAAGAATCTAGTTAAAATTGTATTAACAGCTGGATAATAATTATTATATTCTCATCCACATTAACGAGTAAACCAGCAGATATTTGTTAATGAGCAGAGACATGTAGTTAGAGCTAATTTCATTTATAATTGTCTACGGCGATGACTGAAAATAAATCAACTATTTGAAAACATTCATCACAATGAAACAGTTACTTAGGACATACCAAAAGTTGTGAGGGAAATAAATTCCCTAGACTAAGTATAGGGTCTAGAAACGGGAATTCATCTTATTGCGCGTATCGCTTTTATCGATAACAAGGCACAAATGACTATTTTTTTGGTACAAATGACCATTTTTTTGGCACATATGACCACGTAACTATGGCACGAATGATCACATAAATATGGTGCAAATGACCACATAATTTTACTATTAAAAAATGATAATAAAAGTACGGCAACAATCAGCATATAACTACAGTAAATAAAACAAGTAACGTTCATCGACTGTCGATTCACTTGGCCCTAGACTGACACAACAGGGATATCGATGTAATTGCTCATAGATGTGAACACAGATTCAATATATTTGGTTGCGTATAAAAGAATAACTTGGTTATAGTGCTGATCTAGTAACTATAGTTGCAACAATTGTACAGAATATCATAAACATCGCTGCGTCACTATAATTTAAATTAATCCGCCAGTACTGGTTAAAAATGACCATCATTGTTTTATTATTTGTTTTGACTCGATTGTTATTCAATGTTGTATCAATAACTAGGTGCTTTGTCAATAATGTAGAATTTTACTAGTGAGTTTGGACATAAAATTATGAACAGCAGAAATCATATTCTTTAAATAATTTCATATGATTCTTTGTTTGAGTTTAAAATGCCTTTCTAAAAGCATTTTTCATACCTAAATATATCTGAAAACGCCTTCGATAGGCACGGCAAGTGCTCGAGAATCATTTCGATCAAATTTTGTCGGTTCTGTTATAATGCGCACCCCTCGAAAAATCTAATCGTTGGTCGTCTACACTTTCGATGCCCTCGATCTTGGCTATTCAACCAGTCGATTTTCTACGAGCACTCGAATTTCAGCAAGCGTGAAAATATTCCGAAAGAATTGAAAAGTTGTTTCTTCTTTTCACTCATCTGGCTTTCTTTCGAGCGCTCCGATTCTATCGACATAGTGAGTACTCGGTGAAAGAAATACATCTAAGCGCACTATTCGATTACTCGTTTCTTTGCGTGCAATAGAAGCTTAGTAAAATTGTTAAAGATCAGTTATAAAGATGTCGTTAGGAAAATCTTTGAGGCTTGAATACGATCGCTGATAATCTCAAAGTCATATCTGCACTTGATTCTCTCATAAATTTCAAGCTACATAAGAAAGAACCCTAATCAAATGGACTGAAAATCTTTGAACTTTTTCACATTACTGTCTTAGAATTCGCTTCCATTTGATATATCAATAGCTTGGAAGTCGACTATTATTCGCTATTATCAATGATTGATCGATCCAAAGAAAGATAATATTATACGGTTACCAGAAAAATAGTGTTCTTAGCGAGTTCTATGATTATTGTTTATAGACAGATCTATATTGACTAATCTTAATTTTTTTGTCATTAACCAATTCTTACCATTATTAAATGAACATCTACTCTTCATGTCTCTTTCTCAAAGCAGTTCCACAGTATTTTGTTGAAGTTAAATTATAAAATGTTGATTTGCAAAAAATATTCTAGAAAATAATGACTGTCGTGTGACTAAACGAGAATATAAGAAAGAAGTTATATTCATGAAAAGCAAGACTCGAAACATAAAGAAAAACAAAAGAATTATCGCGCAGTGGCTATATTGATAAAACATTTTTGTATAGTTAGAAGATCAAGATATGTTTAGATCAATTCGTCGATGCATGGCTGATAATCATAAGTACATATGTTCGAATCTAATTCTCCTCCTATTCTGAATATATGTTCGATAGGCATCGATGGCTCGATATATAGCCGTGCATATGCCGAAATTTTTCTTTCTAACCTTTTTCCGAGTCCTCGAGGAACGTTTCGCTGCGTTCTCTAATGCCCATCGAACGCTCAAATCGAGTCTTCGAAGTGACATTTTTCCATGAATCGAGCACGGCGATGAGTTATTCCATTTTGATAGATATGAATCCATCGAAAAAAATTCCGAGATTTTCACGGAAGAATTAAAATGAGCTATCAAAATGACCGATCTCCACGTGGTCGACTCATCGAAAAATATCACTCCTAACAGTCGATTTGAACGTTCGATGGGCATCGAAAATATAATTCAAGGTATTGAAATACCCATCGACAGTCAGATTGGGTATAGATATCGATATCGATGCCCAATCATGAGAAAAAAGCTACTCAAATACGAAAACCCTTTGCATCCGGTATTCCCTCGACTGTAGAGAGGGTCATATGAAAAAAAATAGTTTGTGTGTGCCTGGCAGGATCAAAGGTCAAAAAAACATCCATATAAAAAAAAACTAAAACCATCCAAAATTAACCTTTCGCAAAAGGTTCATCACACCGAGGTATGGCAGTTCATCAATACCATTACTTATTGTCGTGGTATATAAATTGATCAATTGATTTTAGGAATTGGTGAGGTTTGATATTTTTTGTGGAAAACAAGTAATTTTTGAGGAATTGCTTGGTTCACCATGGTGTGTGATGAACACCATTACTTATTGCGATGGTATAGGAATTGATCAACTGATGTTAGGAATTGGTAATGTTTGGTATTTTTTTTCGAAAACAAGTAATTTTTGACTAATTCATGGTTTCATCAGTGTGTGATGAACAAGATTGCTTATGGTGGTGGTATATGAATTGATCAACTAAAGTTAGGAATTGGTGAGGTTTGGTATTTTTTGTGTGAAACATGCAATTTTTGATGAATTGTTGATTTCACCATGGTGTGTGATGAACAACATTGTTTATTATGATGGTATCTGAATTGATCAATTGATGTTAGGAATTGGTGAAGTTTGATATATTTTTTGTGAAACAAGCAATTTTTGATGAATTGGTGATTTCACCATGGTATGTGATGAACACCATTGTTTATTGTGGTGATACCTGAAGTCAACAATGGAGGTATATGGTAGTATTAACTTCGTTAGGAGCGTTTATTCCCTCCACTGAGTAGACGACGATAGGAGAAAAGTAAAATGAGTTTCTGTATCTGTTGGTAGTTGCAGGGCAAAAGCTCGAACTGAAAAATATTTGTTTGACGCAAAGGTGTTCGAGGTTGAGGAATTCGAATCTGAGTTTAGTTTTTCAAAATTTTTTGTGATTAATAGTTTTTTATAAAAGATATTCCCTCGACTGTTGGGATGGTCATAGGAAAAAAAGAGTTTGCTTACTTACTTGTCGTCAGGATGAAAGGTCAAAAAAACCTGTTCTCGGGAAAATGGATGGAAGAATCGCAACTTTAAGATTTACTCAACGGCTTACTTTTGACCAAAAGTTTTCCGAGTCGGGAAATTGAGTGGTATATTAGTTTTTTTAAAATTTTGGAACGAATGTTTTCGTCATAAAAGGCTTATTTGAAGAAAATAATGATTTTTGTAAAGTTTGACCAAAAATTCTTCTGGGTGAGGGAATCGAAGGGCATTATTACTTTTTCAACTTTTTCAAATAATTCTTTTGCTAAAAAAATGAGTTTTTACAAAGTTTGACCAAAGTAGCAGGGATCGAGGAATAGACTGGTGATGCCAGTTTTTTAAAACTTTTTTGAGATTAATGTTTTTACACAAAGGACAGATTTTTTTACAAAAGGAATTATTTTTTATAAAACTTGATCAAAGGTAATTGACGTCGAGGACTTAAATCGACTTTACTTGCTTTTATATTATTTTCTTATAACACTAGAAAGCTGAATTGTAGAAAAATAATTGTCACTTGAGAAAAAAGTTTGATACATGAAACGACTAGCCCTGAGTGGCGCCGACGAACAACTAGCCGTTCGCTCTAACAGCTACAAAAGGAGGGGGTCGTTTTCATTGAAAAATGGCCCCCTGTAAAAATCACAAATTTTCCTTGTCAAATACTACTATAAGT
>JAJEKB010018054.1:0-19590 GCA_022393335.1 Macrotrachela quadricornifera
AAAAAAACAAGCAAGATTTCGTTGGTTTCTTGCTTATACAATTATTAATAATTATCATTTATTTGATCTAAGAAAACAAGTTCAAAGTCGTCTTGCTCTATTACGTATACAACGTAGTAATTTAATTGATGAACAACAACAAATATCCGTTACTCCTATTCAACCATCAATTATAATTACTGAAACTCCACAATCTCCAGTAATGAAACAACGAAAAAAAATGTAAATTTTTTTGAATATATTTTCACATTAAATCATTTCTTTTTTTTTCAGAATTACACCATCATCACCAGAAGTATCTGGATCACCTACACGTCCACCTAAAGTAACTCGTCGTCTACTTTCTGTACCTACACCTGTTGTTGATGATTATCCTCAAAGTCCAGCTGAACGATATATTACAATTCGTTCATGTATGTTATATGATGTTGCTTCTCATCAGCAAAATATACCTCATTCTTCATCTGTATCTCAACCTTCATCAACAGTCACTAAACAATCTCAAATGATAAAACAACCTATGAGTGCAAAAAGTCTTGGCTTTCAAGTTCAATCAGACTATCATCGACCATCTTATCAACGACAAGAAACAGTAAATTCAACTCCAATAGTAATAAATCAATTTAATGGTACACCAATTTTTCAACCTATACCTGATTCAAATCAATCAACAGCTGATTATCCATTAATAAATGATTCTTCAATAACAAATCGTTCAACATTACGTACACAAATGAGTCATGCACAACATATGCTAGCATGGCGTCAAGATCAAACAAAAAAATTTCAAAAAAAACATCCACATTGTTATGTTTATGGACCACCAGTAGAACGACCAGTAGAAGAAAAAGTTGCAACTGCTGCTATTCTTACACCACAAATTATTTCTACAAATAAAACTTCACAAAGATTTCCAAGTAAAACACCATATCAATTTCCATCTCAAACAAAAATTATTAATGAAAAAAGAAAAATTAATCATGAAAAACGAATTAGTCCAATGTCATCATCACAAATTGAAGAAAATAATCGTGATAAATTAATTAAAAAAAAATCATTACGTACAACAGCAGCTTTAATTCATGGAAAAGATTCACATAGTAGCTCATCAAATGTAACAGAAGTTTAAATTTTTCTTTTGTTTATTATGACATCATGGATTAGTCATATGACGAAATTTTGTTTTTAGCCAATATTCATTTCATTTATTTTCATATCCAGGTATTCTTTTTTTTTGTATATTTTGTTTTTTTTTGTATTATTAAAACACAGAATTGTTGTTTTTATTGACATAGATATACAATAAATCATGCAGTCATATAGAGAATATATAACATTTTCGATAGATATAGACTGAATACTGATCAAAACTTTTCGTAATTAAGATTGAAATAAAAATAAATAGATTACATTCTTCTTAATCTGATACTATTTAACCTTTTGGAGACTGACTTTTTTTCAACAGAATGAAATAATGGATTTTCGAATACCAAATCGATTATAGTAGAAAATTATTAAATATTCTAAGGTTTTAGTCGGATTTAATTCGAAAGGTAGACAATGTTTAGTCAAGCACTTTATATTATCTATAGTATAAAAATACTCAATCTATATAAATAGGTCAATCACAGATTCGTCTACATCATTCTAAGATGTGGGTTTGAGATGATTCGAATTTGGATCGAGTAAAAACTTTGAGATAAAACTCAGATTCTGTCTTAAAATCAATGCGCTATGAAGGGATGATGATATTTCCCTTCTTTATAGATTAATAAAACTACGTATAAATCTTTCAAGAGAAGTATCATTATCAATTAAAAGTCGTAAATTCAACCTTGGTTTCAAGATAAAAATTAAATTTTATCTCAAACGTCTTGTTCAATTCGAATTTAGGGCAACTCAAAGTCAGATCTTAGAACGACCGGTCATTTCGATAATGGTTTACCTTAGAATAATTATTTCAGAAAATCTGTATATGCAAAATATGTATTGAAATAAAAATCTATATTAAAAAAAGTCTGAGTTAGGGTATCTATGTGCTTCTTTTCATAGTCAAATTTCGAAAATAGTATATTGGGAATAAGGCCAACACCTGTGAAAGGATATCATATATCTTTCATATACCAAATTGTTGTTGTATTTATAATAAATAAACACTGACATTCGATATTATTAATTGTGAATCCTTTGTTTCTATGTGTTTAACACCACAACTTGCACTTTAATTCAAAACATCAGATAACATTCGAAGATGATTATTGCTTATTATGAATTTTATCACACATTTTATCTTCATAAATATAATTATTCTGTTACACTATCCAATTACCTTAACTCAGAAATTTGCAACTCGTAATATCTGTATAAAATTTCGAAATTCTATTCGAATTACTTTTTTTAAATTACGAACAATTGAGTAAATGCAAGAATGAATGATATTTCAACGAAAATGAAAATCAACAATTTATCTCATATGAATTTTTTTTTTTGCATTGATTAGAATTATTAAAAATTTGATAGAATCTTCTCATAAATATAAATAAGTTAATTTCAATAAAATATTTAAATATGACTATGTATTATATTCGATGTAATTGAATCTATTCGTTTAAGAAAATCTCCATTTGTATTATCAATTGTTTTTAATTGATCATATATTCGTGTTAATGTCATTTGTTTATTATTTGAAATTATTTTTCGATGATTATAATATTCATCAATAATTTGTTTTATTTCATTAAGTAATTTTAATGATATATCATGTTGAGATAGAATTGATCGACGAGGAAAATGTGACCAATGATCAATAGATATTATATGTTGATGATCCCATGTATTTAATAAATCATCAAAATTATTTAAAATAAATAAATTATAATCATCTATAAGATATTAAAGAATTATGTTATTGTTTTTCGTTTAAATATCATATTAATGTTGTACCTGTTTTAATCATTGTTAAATTTATAGCAAATCTCATTTGTTCACGAATAGCAAGAAGACGTTGTTGTTCAATTGTACGTAATTGAATATAACTTGTTTGATATATTTTAAAGAATTTTTGTTGATATTTTACTATGAATATATTAGAAAGAATTTGAAGTAAATTCAAGTTAAAATTTTTATTTTTTTATACCTGGTTCATTTTGATACATAACTTGTTTTAGATATTTATCATGTTTATTTAAATAAACTTCTAATTTTAATTTACTTTGTATAATTTTATGAAAATGTTTTTGAAATAAAGAAAAATTTTTATTTCCTTCTTGAAGAATATTTACTTTTATTTGAAGTTCATTTATATATTCTTGTAATATTATTATATAACTAAAAGAAAAAAATATATAGAGAGATTATCTATTGTGATTATTTGAGTTTTTTTAATTACCGAATTATATCTTGTCGATAAATTCCATATAAAGAATGTTCTTGTTGAAGAGAAAGAAGAAAATTATCTGTATATTTTTGAAGATTTTTTATAAAATTTGTATAGATTAAATCAAGTTTAAGATTTTGTTTATAAAGAAATTTAAGAAATTGTTCACCTTGATTTACACGATCAATAATTGCATATGGATTAATAAATCTATATTTATTTATTGTTGTTTGATATTTATCATATTTAGATGAAATTGTTTGTTGAGAATGTTTTATAGAAATAGGTGAATAAATATAACATGTTTGAGTATTTTTTGATTCATTTGATTGTGAAATTTGTGTTTGTTCATCTGTATAAGTATTTAGGGAATTTTGACATTGTGTAGAAACTTCAGTAAATAATTTATCTGTTTTATACATACAATTTTTATGACAAGTTTTAAGTATTATTTGAGGATCAATTATTGATTTACGTGATAATAATGAAACAAGTGAAGATTCATTATTCGATATCATATTCATGGGTTATATTGGCGCCGATCTTTAATTATTTATAATGGTAATTATATTTGAAATATTTATCTGATAAAATGTCGCATTTTTTCTATACAACAGAAGATATTTAATATGTAGACGAAGATTCTGACATCAGTATGAATGTCAATAATAGTATTGAATAAACTTTTATTAAACAGGAACATCTCAGATATTATCTCTGCAGTTAATAAATAGAATAGTTGATAGTTACCAAACTATCTTACTTTTCTTTGTAAACAAGTTGTTATCTATGTGAAATAAATAAACTTAAAATAAGGGATTCATAATGACACTAGTCATGGAAATATCATTATTATTTGATTCAGGTGAAAAAATTTGTGATAAATTTTACTCATATTTAGAGAAATGATGCATTAAATTATTTCTTTTTTTGTTCTACTAGAAGTAGTCACCACTGTATGGACTGATGTTGAAAATTCTTTTACGTTTCTGCAATATTTATTCGATTACTATTAAATTTTTTATTGATTTCAACAAATTTGTCCCTAGTAGAACTGTCCAATATATCAATACTTGTAAACTTTAAATAAAAGGATTAGAAATACGTATCGATTACTTTATATAGCAGTGTATTTGGATGAGAAGTTCATTGGATGATATATAAATGATTTATTGTTTTACTTAGAAACATTCCTTTGTCAGAAATGCTGTACGATAAAGACAGTATTTATCATATCCATGTGTTAATATTTCGAAATTAACTACGTCTCAAGGAAAAGAAACTTGTTTTGCTATTTAAACAGCATTAAATCAGTAAAACGGCGAACATTTCATGGAATTGTAATAATGAGTTCTCTTCAGCTGCTCATTCCAATAACATCGAAATAATAAATCGATATGGAGATTGTAGAATTTAGTCTATTAATATCAAGAACAATAAGAGATATTTTTAAGGGGGATATGAGCCTCCAATAATAGTTTTAGTAAATTCGAACATAATGCTTATCGTAATGATTGATATATCTGTTAATAATCATTGGTGATTGGTGTCCTATAA
Organism: Macrotrachela quadricornifera; assembly: GCA_022393335.1. Classification (NCBI taxonomy): domain Eukaryota; kingdom Metazoa; phylum Rotifera; class Eurotatoria; order Philodinida; family Philodinidae; genus Macrotrachela; species Macrotrachela quadricornifera. The sequence goes on from JAJEKB010018054.1 coordinate 4,934, forward strand.
GAATTGGTTTATTCAACGAGAAGAGTGCACATTAACTAGAATGTGACACAATATAATTAATAGAGCAGGTCAATAAATTATAACCATTTTATTGATGATTATGATATCGAATGCGCTGACAATGATGTAAGTAAAATTGTTAAAATTATTTTTTGTTTGATTTATCTTATTGAAATATGAAAGAAAATTAAGAAAAGTAACAAACTGCTGAATTTTTAAAATAATATGAATGAATATTTATCTATCATATAGCGTAAAGATTTAGTTAAAAGAAGTTCATGAAGATAACTTGGATCTATGCGTAAAAGATATCGAAATATAGATTTTTTCGCTTGATTCTCTTACAAAAAGAAATCAATTTTAAAAACATATTTCTTGTATTGAAAAGATTACAATAAACATTGCAGATATTTATAAAAAATAGCGATTAAGTATTTAATACATAAAAAAAAACTAATAGATTCATAGTTGAATAACTAATGGATTTACTATATACAATCATTGATTTTTGTAATTACTATAAAATTAATTTTAATCCTAGATTATTCTCCAGGATTTCTTTAACACGTTGTCTTCCGTCATCTCCGATATCATTTCCGCTGAGATTTAATGTAGTGAGTGTCTATATAAAGTAGTAAGTGAGAAATTGGATGAAAGGATGAGACGATATTACTTTGTTCTTTTGTAATGCATTGGCAAGGTATTGTGCATCTTGTCGATTGATTAAATTGAATCTAAGATCAAGTGTAGTAAGTATCTATGACAAATATATGTAAAAATAGATCATGATTGATGAAAATGTTACTTTATTCTGTTGAACAGTATTGGCAAGATGTCTAACTCCTTCTGGACTAATTCGACAAAATCCAATATCAAGTGTCATTAATGTCTATAAAATCGATAATATATGTGATGGAATGAGAAAGTGAAAATATTACTTTGTTTTCCTTTAAAGCATTAGAAATGTATTGAGCTCCTCGTGGACCAATATCATTGCTAAACAGTATCAATGATCTTAGTGTCTATATGGAGTAATGAATAAGTAATAGAATAAGAACATTAGAACATGTTACTTGATTTTGTTGTAAAGCATTAGCAAGATGTTCAACTCCTTCTGAACCAATTCGACTGAATCCAAGACCCAATGTGGTGAGTGTCTGTATCAAATAGAAAGTGAATAATAATATGGAGAAGTTGAAAATGTTACATTATTCTCTTGTAGAGCATTGGAAAGACATTTTGCTCCTTTATCACCTATTGCACTATCGTGAATGATCAACGTAGTAAGTGTCTGTATGTAATAGTGAGTGAATAATAGGATGAAAAAATTGAAAAAATCTTACTTTATTGTTTAGTAAAGCGTCAGCCAGATATTCAGCACCTTCTGGACTGATAACATTGCTTTGGAGTTGAAGTGTAGTGAGTGTCTATATGAAATAAATACTAAATTGTAAGATAAGATGGTGTTAACGTTACCTTGTATTTTTGTAGAATATTAGAAAGATATTTAACTCCTTGATTACCTATTTCACAGCTGTGTAAATTCAATGTAGTCAGTGTCTAAATAAGATAACAAATGATTGAAGAAATGAAAAAGTTGAAAAAAATTACTCGATTCTGTTTTAGAGCATTAGCAATATGTTTAGTACCTTCTGGTCCGATTCGACTGTATCCAAGACTAAGTGTAGTTAGTGTCTATATCAAATAGATAATAATTGATACGATATAAAAATAACAAAATATTACTTTATTTTCTTTTAAAGCATTGGACAAGTATTCAGCTCCTTGAGGACCAATATCATTACTGAACAGTATCAGTGAAGTTAATGTCTGTATAAAATAGATAATGAGTAATAGAATGAAAAGATAGAAATGTTACTTTATTTTTTTGTAGAACATTGGCAATATGTCCAGCTCCTTGAGGGCCAATAGCAATCCTTTGAAGATGAAGTGTAGTGAGTGTCTATACAGAAAAGACAATGCATAGTAAAATAAAAAAGAAAAAGTGTGAATATTACTTTGTTTTGTTGTAGAGCATTAGTAAGATATTGAAGTTTTTGATCACCGATAAAACTGTTATGAATATAGAGTGTAGTAAGTGTCTGTTTGAGAATGAACCAAGAAAAGAATAAATGAATTAACTTTTAAAAATTAAAAATTATTTTGCAGTTCGATCTGCATTGATCTTAAAAGGATATTCCATTATTTTTAGAATGATTTTAAAGTTCATTATAGCTAGTCATACTATTTTTAGATAATTGAAAAGTTTAAGGTTGTTAGCTTCTACTAAGATAAAAAATCTGCAACAACAATTTCATGTACTATTTTATAAATATCTACGATCATCTTCATTGATATTTTTACATTAAAACAACGTTTCAACATAAAAAGAAAAAAATGCATATAAGATGATCAATGTTCGTATATTTGATTGTCATCCTGATTCGCTGGTAATATAAGTAGTACTTGCTCTATCATTTATTAGCAGCCAGACGTTATCTATTTTGGTACAATGTCCATATTTTAATAGCTCCTTATTAACGATATTTTCATCATCGTAATTTCTCTTTTAAAATAGTACAAAGATTAGAAAATGACTCAAGATAGTTCACTTCAGATCACATGATAGGGAGTTTGAATTTGCGGCAAAATGATATCTTTATAAAAAAATTAGTTTGTAACAAAATCAAACTTCTCGTTGATTCTTAGAAATGGAGCAATCCTTGGAAACAGTCAACCAAAATTCTTATCAATTTCTACTGAAGACAAACGAAACCATGCATGACTAAGTTAAATGCTATCTTCCTTTCTGTAATGAATTGAAGAGACATTTCCACCGAAATACTCATATACAGAAGAGAAGAAAGGGACATCACCAAAGTCAATAATAAACAAACAGTATAAAGAAAGAAAGGAAGTAAAGAAAAGAAGCACGAGGCGTAACGATTGTTTACTAATACATTTTTTCGTTTGCAATAGTAATACACTTTGTCTGCATCATTTTTTAAAAGATATTATAGTTATATAAACTATTGATACTTTTGTAGAGTAGTGAAGCACTCTGTGTATATCACTTTATATCAATAGTAAAGGAAATTCTCTTCGAGTTTTTTTAAAGTTCCTATATCCCAATGAAAAATACAAAATTATACGGTAAATTTTTCTAGCTACTAGATAGTTTTGATCAGTGGTAATAGTTGATAATAATGAATCATATTTATTAATTGGAAGTATTAATAGAAATGAATAATACTTTTAAGATGATGGAAATCAAATTTTCAAATGAATAAAATATTTACCTGATATGGATGATAGCTATCGATAATTTTATTAATACGTATACAAACATTTCTTAATGAACATAAAATATTTAAATCATCAAGATGATCAAGAATTCGATACACAAGTTCTATTGGTAATGTAAGAAACAATGAATTAATTGTGTTTGACATAAATGAAACTTGTTTAGAAATATGTTGTGTTGAAGTGTACACTATTATGTAATATATATATATATATATGGTTGAATTTTTTCCCACTTAAGTAAAATAATGTTTGTCGAATAGTCACTAATATGTCATGATTGTGTAATCATTTATTTGTGCACAGAATTGAAAATGAATAATGTACAAAAAATAAAATATGAAGACTTCAAGTTAATAATTAAAATCGATTTTTTATTTTATAAATTACCAATTGATACATTGTATAATGTATAGATGAATAACAAAAGAATTTTTTCCGTTTTTCTTAAAGAAAATTTTGATTGTAGATATCGTATTTTGAAGAATATGAATTCGATTTTATTCAATAGAAGTACCTACAAATGACAAAAAAGAAATGCAAATCAATTCACTAAGATGCAAGAAAATAATATGAGTCATAAGTGGAAAGAATTGTAAAATAACATGGAAGTACAAGCACACACAGGATGACAAGAACAAAAAAAAATCATGTACATACAGGGAAAAATACAAAATGTAATATATTGGACGAATCCTAAGTACTAATAAAGTGACATATGCTTTATTTCATGCATCTATTTTATGTTTAGATTCTATTACGAATTTATTTTTTTGCTTGTTAATAAATTCAATCGAAATGTATTTTAAGAACATTTTTTCAAATATTTTATTCGTATTCTTATTCTTGCTCTTTCTCTTTTTTTTACAGACAATCTTATTTTTGCTTCAACATTCATATATAATATATCTCTTGACTTCTAATGATCATTGGGAAGCATACATATTTATTTGATTAGAGCTGGTAAATTAATATGTATTACTAATAGAAATGTCCAGGAGGGACTATTATTCTTAATGTCATACTTCAACATATAATTGAATATGTTAATTCAAATTTATTGATGTTGTTTAATGATAAATAATACTTACTTCTTCAGTGTTGAATATTTCTTTTATGTCAATAAACTGTTCCTCTTTTTCCTTTAAATGAAAAGATAAATATGAAAATAATAATGTAAGAAGATAAAAAGATGACAAACAAAAAGATAGAGAATATAAGCAGAAAACAATCAAAAATTACAAAGATCAAACTAAAGAAGAATTTTTCTGTATATTATCGATTTATAATCATATCGAAGTATTTTCTACGATTTTAATAATATCTAGTCGAACATTTGTAAGAAGATGTTCATAGACAATAATATAACAATAAACTTTAATGAAAATGATCAGAGCCAATAATAGAAAAGAAATGGTAGAGGGCATTATAATCGAAAAGTAATTTCTTTTCAAAAATGATCATTAACAAATTTAGTTGCAACATATCTACATGTTAATCAAAACTGAAAGATAGTTAAATAAAACACCCATTCGATATGCCTGTAGCGTTAGTACAAAACAAAGGAAACATATCGTAATTAGAAATGATGTAGACTTTTAAATATATGCTTCAAACAGTTTTAACTCAATTAGTGTAGCAGGAAATAGATACCAATTTGAGTTTTTTTTCTTCTAAAAAATAAAAACGAGCTAAATGATGATTCATAAATAAATATTGTAAGTCGAATTAGGTAGCTACTTATTAAAACTGGGCTATCAAGAGAATGACAATATGACATACCAAAATGCGATAGACATTCATCAGTATATATTATTTTTAAAACCAATATCGACCTCAACATATAAAATATCTCAGGAAATGTGCCGTTCTTACCATTGAAAATGGAAATGTGAAGATAATAAATCTCTGTTAAATTATCTTGACTGTAGGCTTAGCAATTTGATCAGTTTTCATTGTAGATTTTGACGAAAATTGTTATAAAAATCTTTTGTTATTAACTCTGAAGTCCAATGTAGTCCATCAATAGCGAGGACATTTCTCTGTTGATCTACGCAAGTCTAACTCCTCTATCTTATTCTGTTCAAAAGATATAAGCATTTTTCTGAAAGTCTTAAAATCAGTCAATTGACCACTGGTCAGTGCACACTGTATTGACTGGAACACTCGACTAAACTATGTTGAATGGTAATATCTATTTTTAGTTTCAATACGATCCTATATTATCAAACCATAGTTTTCGTGATATAGTGTTTATAACACTTTTAATATAGGCAGCAAGATTTTCCGAAATATGCTTATAATCCTTAAATGTTTTCGCTACCAATAGGCTATATTAGAACTTATAGTTGATTGGAAACTTTTTGTACGAAAATTGTTAGGAAGAAATCTACAATAAATTTGACTGATTCGTAGTGAAGATAATTTAGCAGAGTTTTATTTCGTTTACATGTTCAGCTACTACTTTTTTCTCAAGATATTTAAAAAATATTGAGACGCATTATATTTTGACGTCATAATATATCATATTCAGTTTGTTTCATTATTTCAGCTTTCAATTTACGAGGGAACCTTTTCAATATGGCTATTTCCAAAAGATTCTCGTGGTGACCTCAAGTACAAAAAAATCGTATTTGATAAAGTCTCTCCGAAATATAAAGCTTTAAAAAAATGCATGTTATATAAACTATCTATAGAAAAAGACTTAAAATTTGAAAGTTCTATATCTCGACAAGACTTTGTTCAACATTTGTAAATTTTTCTACATAAACTGGTCTACTTGAGATCCCTGTATGCACGAAGTTTCAAACTAAAATTCAAAAATATGGTTTTTTTGGCACTTGAGGTCTCCATGAGGATCTTTTATAAATAGACATATTGAAAATTTGGTAGTTTCGTCATATATCAATAGGAACCCAAACCTTTTCAAAGTTATTACTATGACACGATTTACTATCTACATATAAAAAATCATTGCAATTGAAAGGGGCACCTGAAAAGGTTCCCTTGTTAGAGTCACTTTGTCTTATCTATTTTATTTCATATATACTGTCCAATGTCATTTCGTATTTATTCAGAATCGAAACCATGAGTCAAGTAAAATTATTTCAATTTATCATTAAATTTTGTTCTTCTATACATTGGATACGATTGAAACCCTATCTATAATAAAAGTTTAAAAAAAAATGTTTTCACTCAAATATTTTTCTATGATTAAATAGTTTGCTTTAAAGAGTACAAATTGTTATGAAACATCGTATCATGATAATATTTTGATTAAATGTAATTTAATAATTTTGTGATGATAAATTTTATATGTAATTGATATCATTTGTTTGTCTAATCTATGTTTTCTTTTACGATGCGAAAATACTATCAAATTAAATATGTGCGTAAATAGGAAGAATAAAAGAAAAAGAGAAAGGCACTATACGATTATTGGCAGTCGACATTGGATAGAACGATTAAGAAAAAGAATATTTTCATAATCGTAAAACGATTTTTGTTCTTTAATAATAATAACAATGATAATACAATCGGAAAATAAGGTAAAATTCTTTGATTTTAATATGTACAAATAAATTTATGAATACATAAATGTTTTGTTAAATTTTCTATTTATCAAACAGGATTTGAAATTATATATCTATCAGTAAAATTGAAGGATAATTTTTGATTCTCGGTTATTACTCATACTTGTTATCTCTGATGGTGTTTATCATTACAGGATCGGTTTTTTTCTAAAAAACCAAAATATATAAGTTATAAAGTTTTCAGATTAACTATTGAATTTGTTATCGAAATAACGCACATAAATCAACAATAAAAATATTGTAGGATTTAATTTTGAAGTTCTAAATGATTAAATTAGATTATTAAATAATCGTACTTGATGTTCATCTAATGTATAGTCATATCAAATACCCAAAAAAAGTACTGTATGTGTTAAGTATATATATCATATTGTTGCATCATAAAGGTTAAGTATCTTTTCAGAATATTTTTTTCATTTCTGTAATAGATTCGATCACACATGCCACTCTGGTTATGTATTCTTGTTGTACTTGTACTTTATATTCTGCAAGGTGTTATGCTGGGTCTTGTAAACGTCGTACCACTCTATTTAGCTTCATTCGGTGCCACGTGGAAACAACAAGGCATGTTGTCGTTTGCTTTATATCCATTCTCTGTAAAACTTCTTTGGGCACCTTTCATTGATGTCTTTTATATACGTCGATTGGGTCGACGACAAACCTGGTTACTACCAGTTCAAATACTACTTGGTATAATTTGCATCATTCTTTCATTTTATTTTGAATTATTAATCGTTCAATTGCGTGTTGTTCAGTTGACTCTTATCTTCTTTTTTATCATGTTGTTCACTGCTACACAAGATATATGCGTTGATGGATGGGCATTAACTTTATTCACATCGACAGATATTGTTTGGCAGTCTATTTCGCAAATGATTGGACAACCATTAGGTACTTTTTTTGGTTCACAAGTTCTTCTTATATTAGAATCAGGCAATATGACGAATCAATTAGTACGAAAACCGTTAGGAATTACAGCTCAATCTTATGGATTATTCACTTTAGGCCAGTTCGTACGATTTTGGGGCGTTATGTTTTTGTTATCAGCTTGTATTGTTACACTACTATTTCGACAGCAACAACACAACGACAATAATAGTGATAAAGATCATGATCATACTCATTTCAATCTATTCGAAACATACTTGTACACTATTAAATTATTTAAGAAGAAATGTTTTCTTCAATTGATTCCTCTTCTCGTTTGTCCACATGTGGGCTATGCAGCTACTTCATCTATGACTTATGTCCTATTAATCAGGTGAAAAAATAATATTTTAAAAAATTGCTTGAGGGCTTGTTTACATTTGGAACTCACAAAGAAATAGTTCTTAAAAGTAAAATCATGTGTATATAGAGGTATACTATTTTCATTGAGTGTCATGTCTTTTGAACCAGATGCAAATTTAAATAGTTGATCATCTTGAGCTCTGACAAAATGTAGATGATCAATATATTTTTGATTAAATGCAAGAATTTACCACATTTTTAAATGATCTTTTTCGGCAATCTTGTGATTTCTTTTGCGAGTAATTAAAAAGAGAGTTATTGGAAAGTTTCTTCAGAAGTTTCAGAAAAACATCAATTGCTAAGACACTATCTTTGGAATATCAAATATTCGAAAGAAAATATTAAAAATACAATCCATCTCCAATTTTTGAGTATACTGTTGCATTTATCTCTGATTGTCACACTTATGTGACATGTGTGCAGGAAAAAACCATAAGAAAAAAAAGCAATGTATACAGTTTCTTTTTCTTTTGTTTTCATTTTCAGAAAAGGCATGGTTACACGCGAAACACTGGGTTTGATTACGATGCCTCTTATTCTAATAAAAGTTACTGTACCACTTCTTCTTTCTCGAAGTCGTCGACCATTGGTTTTCTATGCTAAATCTTATATACCTCGACTCGTAATATGTATACTCATTGCCGTATTTATTTATTATGGCATACGTCTACAGTCGTATTCCATCATCTTTTATATTCTTCTTGTCGTTTTACTCGGAATTAATGACGCTTTTATCTATCTACAAGGTGCCGCCCGTGGCGGTTTCTTTGCTTACATTAGTGATACACGCATTGGTTCCACGTATTATACATTGCTAGCATCTTTAAATAATATTGGCCAAGTTGTATCATCAAGTGTAGTGCTCTATACTGCTAATTGGCTACCGGAAAATGAAGCCTATTTCATTGAGGTAGGCGCTTGTATTCTATTGGGTTGCATATGGCTTTGCGTCACATGGCGACTCACCTATCAAGTACAAGCAATGCCCATTGAATGCTGGCATTTAAAGCATCATCCACGAAAATCCGTAAGAAATTGTGACCAAGACCAAGAAATTATAACGGATCGTAAAGACTCGAAATTAATTACTGTTTCCAACGACGTAGAATTATCGGCTTGGATCTAGATCAATGAACTCATGACTTTGATTGGTTTCATAGTGCTAATCTGTTGGCAACATGATATAGAATGATTCTTGACTCGTTTTTTTTTTTATTTTAAAGAAAAAAAATGGGATAGGTACAAATATGTGATGCCAGACACAACTTTAAAGTCAATACGAAGATTCAATGAGAGTTCTCCTACTGAAAATTTCGGTAATGTCATATATTCAAAAAAGTTCAAGATGCACCAAGACATGAGAGACGATAGGAATTAGAATTAGGCAAATACAGAAGGTGTGCAAAAATCATTAGTATATTTTCCACATCCACTATTACAAGTCTTTATCAAAATTGAATACAGTCGATTACAGATCTAAAAGTTATTCATCATGGTTTCAATAAGATGCTAAATAAAAACTTTGCAAAATCTTATATATAGAAGAACAGAATTGAGCAATGTGCTGCATTCTTCCATTTTTTTCTTATCGACAATAAACATAAATTATATTAATTCGAATGAGCTAAAAATAATTCATCTATAGCTATTAATAAAAAAAATGTGACTTTCGTTTAGTACTAGTTGAATATTATGATCATTCAACTCAAGTTAGTATAGAATAATGAGAAAAAATATATTTTAATAAATCAGTATTGTCTTTCCAATATCAATTTTGTTAGATATGTACATGATTTTATGTAAAGTTGCTTAGAAAGTTAGTTGTTAAGCACGAGATAGTAATGATGGTCCCAAAGTATTTTACCGATGAATTTTATGATACTCTAAAATTATCATAACATGCTGAATTGATTAAGATTTTTGTACTTATTTTAAATGCACTACAACTTGGATTTCATTTAACGAGTAAAGGTCGTTCGAGTAATGGTTAAAAATTATATCGCACTCTATACCATTAATTGGTAAGTTATTTACATCTTTAAAAAATTTCAAGATAAATTTTTGTTTTTTCTTTGCTATATCATCTCGAACGATTTTGATTGTTATTCAGAATATGTTGATATGACCAAAATATAGAGTTATTTTGTATCAAAGTCATTAATTTTCCCAACTATTTTTGACAGCAGTACGCATATTTTATCAGTAGTAGGAATGAATTATGACCTAATCGAAGATGAAGCTGTGAGCGACATATGCGTATCAAAAATGGCACAATCTTACAAAATAAACTAAATTATTAATAAATCAACTAATTATTTTACGTCAATAAAATCGTTTATAGACATTCGAAAAATATTTTGAATATTTATTAGCAATGAGTAATAGATCTACTAACTTTTTAAAATTTTCCTGACATGTAATAATCGACAGAATCGGTATTTCATCTATAAAATTGATCGCATCGAAAGAATATGGACATTGTCGAACGAAAAATACTGCTCTTGTAACTATAATTAAGTTAGTTAGAATAATTTAAAAAATCTATGTATGAGTAAAGTTTATTAATACTTGACGATTGTAATTATTGCTCTATACATTTTTGTTCCTAATAAATACTGAACATAGCTGGTTGGAAATAGTTTCAGATTTAATGAAAATAAATGTATCGAAAATATAATATGTTCGTTTAAGGATAATAAGTGATGATAAATTCTTCTACAGTAATTTGCAAGTTTTTAATAATCGTTTTAATGTGTGTTATTTATCTAAAAAGTTCATTGCTTCGTCGATTTATTGAAGTATCATGAAATATTAATTATAATTCATATTATGATTCTTTTAGCATTTTTATTCAAAAAATAATGAAGATGTTGATACCTTGAAAATTAATGATAATTCGTTATTTGAAAAGAAAATTTGTATCTTATCCAATTATTTGTTAAACATTATGTTTTAATAAAGGATAAGTAATGTGTTGAAGGAGAATAGTATAATTAAATAAATGGTAGTCGAGTGAAACTCGACTACGAAATGCAGTGCGAAGCTCGATTTCGGCATTTACAGATATTTTCGAATATTCATCATTGTCGTATAATCGTGTGAGTTGACCTTGTTCGGTGCATCGAACTTAGATTGATCTGACGAACGAGTTTATCCAGAGATGTTGAGAAAATTGTTTGTTTAAACGATCGTTTGAATCAATCAGCTAATAGGATTTGCCAAGAAATCGAAAAGTAGACATAGCGAAGTTCATTACTATGGAACTTACACTAATCCTCATCAACATGTTTTGAAAAAAAAAGAATTATATCTATTATCAGATGTTCACACAGCTATATATATAAAATCAGTCATTTAGTAAAAAGTGGTCCCTAACATTTATTGCTGTTTTCATTTTAATTATCTTATAACACAAATTTCAAAAAAATTCTTGTTTTTTCGGGACTATTTGTAAGCGAACAAAACCTGACCATAGGTCTCTGTTAACAAATAGTTTCCATTTGATCTCAATATTTTCACTTCGCTTTCAAACAAATAATTTTTGACTTTTCATTCTCCAGATCATCTCGAGAGAAAATGACAAATTTTCATACATATGTCGAGAAAGTCAGAAATATTCGCGAAGGACTACATAAATGCTATGCTTCGCAACGAATTAAAAATATCAATATGCTTATCGAAACAATAAATACTTATAAAAAGATTCAATTACTCCTTCTGACAAGTTTACAAATTCAATTAATCATAAAGAAAAACCAAATAAGTTTTTGATACCATAATTAATCATTTTTAATTGCCTTATTCTATATTGATATAAATGATAGGAAGCTCATTAATACAATTAATTCATCGAAATTAACGGGTGATGCAAAAGATTTTTGCAAAACAAAATGTCGTACCGTCTTTCGCTGACTAAAACATTTTTCCGAAGAATTCAAAGTACTCATTTGGAATTTATGTTGCAAGGACAATTTACCTGTATAGTGGAAATAATTCTATATTGTTTCTTCTTTGAGTACCAAATATGTCTTCGAATAGCACTAAAAATTGATCTGAAAAGGACAAACAGCTCCGAATGGTTGTCGAAAAAACTATCGACCTCTCACTATTTTAAGAGTTTCTTCTGCCCTTTTTCTGTAGAGCATAAAACGGTGAATCTAACGAGAAAAAAAGCACTAAAATACGATTGAATACATAGGAGAAAACCGAAAAATATTGAAAAATCAACTCCTTCTGTAGCACTTGTTTCGAATTGGTTTTACATACTAAACTTTAGTGTCCTTCGAAAATATGTTTTCAATTGAAATGGGAGATATTCTAGAATTCTTTCGAAAACAGACATAAAAACTCCTTTCAGTATAGACTCCAAATAGATATTTTGGATTTTTCTGAAAAATCTTGTTCTCGACGAAGGACGGTGCGACAGTTTTGCAAGAACTTTTACATCACCTGTGATATTGATACAGGTGACCTGCTTGAGAAAATACTTTTCAAATAAAGAATAGTTTTTTAACACAGCTACGAATTGTATTTGTAATTTGTAAATGTATTATTCTGTTGGAGAAAATATAAAGCTGATAATATAAACAAAAACGAAAAAATAAAAGTACAAAAAAAAGGAAACAGAAAGGGAGATGAAAAATATATCTTGTTGATAAAGTGATGTTAAAGATTTAGTAAATCGTGAATGAAAGAGATATATTGAGCAATTACGAGTATCAAGCAGAAGAGATAAATGAGCGACATAATACTGGTTTGTAAGATAAAATATTTTGAGTATATTAATCGAAGTAGTAACATATATAAAATGACGATTAAACATGACATGTCATAAGGAATGAATAGTTTATTATCGATATTATCCGTTGGGCATGACACGATAACATTTATTCAAAAGAACACCAAAACCTCTATTATTTCCATTCAAAGCAGCAATATCAACACGACCATCATTATTAAAATCATTAGTAATCACCATTTGACCTCGAAAACCATTTCCAAAACTCATTTCACTTGGAAAAGTTTCATTTCCATTATTCAGAAATACACTCACAAAATTATTATATTCGGGTGTAACAATAATATCCAATCTATTATCCATATTTAAATCAGTCATGGTCATAAATGTTGGATTAGAAGCTATTGTGTACTGTTTTCTTGATTTGAAAAATCCATTTCCATAACCATGTAAGACAGTAATATAGTTATCACCACTGCCAACAACAATGAGATCAATTTGATTATCACCATTAAAATCGCCAGTACCTATACTCGATGAAAAACGACCCCCACTGGAAAATCTTGGATTCTCGAAACTTCCATTGCCGCTACTTACAAATACGCCAATTGCCGATAACGTATAATGTCCAAGAGCAAAATCTAATCGATTGTCTTTGTTGAAATCAGCAGCAGTTATCCATATTGGTTGTTCATTTACTTGAGAAGTTCTTTGTGTTGTAAAATATCCATTTCCATAACCGAACAGTATACTAATACTACCACTATTAGAGTTAGCGGTGATAAGATCTAAATGATTGTCATTATTGAAATCATTAACTAAGATAAATTTTGGATTATTACCCACTAAAAATATCATATTTTGAGAAAATGTTCCATCACCATATCCAAGTAATACACCAATCGTATTGCTACTGTTATAACTAACAACAAGATCTATTTTATTATCTTCATCAAAATCTCCAACAGCAATAAAATAAGGAGAATATTGAAGATAAAGAATTCTTTTTGTTTGAAATGTTCCATTTCGATATCCAAGAAATATTTCAATTGTTTTATTTTCATAATTAGCAATAACAATATCAATAGAATTATCTTGATTAATATCAGCAGAAGCAATTGAAGGAGAAAAACCTCCAATATTATATAAACTAATTGGATCAAATGACAATGATATACATGGATTAACTGAAGAAATACAAAAAACTTGTTATTAGAATGATTGTAAACAACAAAAAGAAATATGTTTGTTACTTCAGAAGAAAACATTTTATAATGATTATATATACAAAAAAAGAAAATATTTCTAAGTATATTTCCATTATGATATACTCTGAAGCACACTAATGCTAGCTCAATTTATGAGAAAATTTTTGCTATATATGTAGATGATAATAAAAGTTTGACATATGGAGCATTTCAACGTCTTCTTAGTCATTTATGTATAATCTACTGAAATTTAACCTATTGAATATTCAATCGTTAGAAAACATCAAATCATTTAGTATCTTATTGTAAAACTCAGTAATATCAATCACAGTTTCACATATATCAACAAATCCTTAGTTACAATGGAAATAAATTGAAGGTTGTATTGCTATACATCAAACTTTAAATATTTAATAAGAAAGCCAATGGATCTCTATAATCGAGATAAAAGAGTGTATTGTTTTGAGATCCTTTCCAGTGTACGTATATTTAAATGATATCGGGATTCAGACCTCATTGGGTATC
>JAJEKB010018059.1:0-25310 GCA_022393335.1 Macrotrachela quadricornifera
GGACATATCCTATCAAATTCCAATGAATCAATAGAATATATATATATATATTTTTTTTTTCAATTACGAATAAAAAATAAGATTCTTCTTCTTCTTCTTCTTTTTTTTTTCCTTATAGTAAATAATAAAAAAATCTATGTTCAATCTGGATCTATTGAATTTTTTATAAAGAAAAGAAAAAAGATTATTTGTTCACAGTAGGTAACAGGAAATAAACTGCTAAGCATAGGAAGTTACATACAAACTGATTTTCTTTTCAATTAATAATCAAAAAGTTGATGAATTCTAATTTTCTATAGAAAAAATAAATCAGTATAAGTTTAGATATTATTTATTTGATTTCAATTGAGTAATAAGCTGTTTAATATGTTGTCGAAGTAATCCGTTTTTATTTGAAATATTTGTTGAAGAATTAGACAACATAGATAATGAATATGATTGATCATGATTTTTAAGATCTATTGGAATAATATATCTATATGGTAATAATCGATGTGATTGTTCACGAATTTTAACTAACATTTCAAAATTTATATTATCATTAATTGATCTTTGTATAAAAAAGTTTTCTTTTTTTATATTAAAAAAATTTTTCCAATATTTTTTTAAAATATATTCATAAAATATTACATAAATTATCCATAATATTAACATTAATATTAATATAAATATACAAGCAAAAAAATAATTTATTGTATAACTTGTTAGAGTAGCTGTGTTACTAATCATCATTATCTAAAATAATATTTTAAAAATAATAATAAAAAAAAAAAATAAGTTATTTTACAAACTAATAAATCAATACTTGTTAAACAAAATTTATCACCCCATAAATAAGTTATACGAAAATGATAAAGACCTTCATCCTAAAATAACAAAATTTTAATAAAAATAATAATTCTTTTTATTATACTAATAATTTTAATTTAAGATATGGTCCAAGAAATAAATATATTCCATTTGATAATGATTTATTTAATAATTTAAATACATGAATTTCATTTTCGGTTAATTCATTTAAATTTTTTAAAAATAAATCAATAAAATTTTCTTTCATTTCATTTGTCCATAAATTATCTTGAATATTAAAGAAAACAAATCAAATTATATAAATAAAAAATTTCTTTTCTTATTACCAATTAATTGATAATCATTACGTTTTGATATTTCTTCAATTAAAAAAATACTTTTATTATTTGGTAAATAAAATTTTTCATTTTCTATCCATAAATCTATATAAACACGATTATTTACTGATGAATCAATTGTATAAAACTATATATATAAATAAAATAAATTCAAAAAAGAAAGAATATTCTATTAACTTGTTCAGCACAATGTATGAATTTATGAGAAATTAATGATGGAATACAAGCACAATTTTTAAAACCATCACATATAAAATTCTAAAAAATAAATAAATACTTTTAAGAAAATAATAAATTTTATATTGAATATGAACTTTTTTTTTATTAAAATTATAAATAATAACTGAATTAAATCCTGCTTGATATCGATTATATTGAAAATTTATCTAAATAATTTTTTAAAAATTAACTTTTTTTTTATTTAATTATTCAATATTTATTTACTAATGGTTCAATTGAAAATAATTTAGATAAATATGAATTATTTGTAAATTTAGGTCGAATTATTGTATTTATTAAACATTTTGTTAGAAAAGTTATTGTACGTATAAAAGGTAAATAACAAGATAATTGAGTACGAATAAATTCTTGATAAATTATTGATTTTTTCTATAGAAATAAAAAACAAAAGAAAAATGAACTTTAAATTCATTTTAAATACATTATCAAATAATGAAGCTATTAAATATTGATTTTTATCTTTATGTAATAAATAATCATTTTGAAGTAAAAAATGAAAATTTTCAGTAGCTAAAAAAATAGATTGAAGAGATTTTTTTTTTTTGAATTTTTAACAAACTAAATTGATCATCATTATTTATAGGATAAATTATTGTTGGTTGAATAGTAATAAATGATAAACGATGAGAATTTTGATCAAGATTTTTTACTAAACATCGATCTAAAATTTGTTCGACTTTCTAAAAATTTCGCTTTATTTTTTTTCTTTCTTTATTATAATAATAACAAACTTGAATATGAATTATATTCCATTGATCTATTTGTATATTATTAATTAATGTTTCTTGAAAAATTCTTCCTATTGCATATGTATCATTTAAAATCTGATCAATAAAAATATTTGGAAATTTTCTTGTAATTAATGTAGAATTTTCATCTGTATTATTAAATATACATCCAGATAATTGTAAATAAACATTTTTAGATATATTTGAATAATGTATAATTAATTGACAATAACGAGATATTGAAAAAGAATTCGAATCTAAACGTGAAGTTTGTAAACAAAAAGAGAATTGTGTAGTTGATATATCCATATTTATAATAAAAAATAATCCAAGTTGACTATTAATAAAAATAAAAATAAATGTATAATTTAATATATTTGAAAACTAATGAATTTTTTGGATATACAATAACTTACTCAAATTGAAGTGCTGAACCGATTAATTCAAATCGATTATCCCATAATGATAATGAACAAAAAACAAAGAATTGATTTAGATCAGTTTCTCGTATAAAAAATGGACCCGAAATATAATTAACTAAGAGCTACAATAAATAAAATAATTATTTTTTTTCTTATCAATTATAATAATTAAATACATTATTATATATTTACATGAGATGTTGCAACTAATGATTGATCTGTAGCTTGTATTACTAATAAAGGTGGTGATGCATTGAAATAAAAACTACCACTGGAATCGAAGAAAAATGGTGCAATCATTAAAACCGATGATCGAAATATTTCAGTGCGCCATCCATAAAATAAACCTAGATAGTTAAAATCAATTACTTAAAAAAAATGACATTAGAATGATGAAACAAACGTAAGACATTAATAAATCAGTTTTTATGTTTGTTTCATCATTTGAAATATCTTTTTTTTTTAGCTCAACTATCTAAAGCTTTTTTGAGACTATCCAAAGATAATATCTATGAATGAATGCTGCATGTAACATATAACTTTTATGCTCGAATTCATAAAGTTACATGCAATAATTGCAAGCAAATCTAGAATTTTACTAGTAAAATGCTAATAAATGACCTGTTTTTGAGAAAATAGCAAAATAATAACAACATGAAGAATTATTCTCTAATTGATAGATAAAAGCTATATGACCAGTATCAGAAAATATAATAGGATTAAGAATTATTGAATTTTTTAATGATAAATCTCCAGTCCATATTCGAATTAATTTAACACCATAGTTATTCGATGCATAAATCTTAATAGAAAAACAAATATTAATTTATTTTTTCTTTTTGATTAAATTATATACATTTTGTTTTCCAATTAAATAAAGTATATTTGATAACATATTAAAATAGAGATGAAAATATGTTGATGAAGATATATTTTCTTCAACAATTATTTCAGGAAAATATAATTGATTATTTAATTGAAGAATTTTATTTAATTTATATTCATATATTCGTAATAAAAGTTTACATAATATTTTATTACATTGATTCTAAAAAAACAAAATAATTTTTCTACAAGAATAATATTAAATATTTATACTAATTGAAAAATCGCTAATTGTTTATATGGAATAAATAATATATCGATAAAATTAAAATTCATTATTTGTTTATTCCATTGACTAAATTGAAATAATGAGTAATAAAAAAAGTTTTGATTTGTTTCATAAGTATATTGAATAACAGCTAGATCATTTTCTTTAAAGGATAATAAAGATATATTAAATATCTATTCAAAATCTTACTATCTGGTATTTGACCAATATCCATTCCATTAGTTAATGTTGACCAAAAACGATTTGTTTGATTCTATAAATGTATTATATGTATATATACATATTTAAAATAAGTGATTTGATTAAACAAACTAATGGAAAAAGTGAACAAATAAATTTTTCAGGAAATGTTTTTAATGATTGAAATATAATTAAACCACGATTTGTAACAATGATATCATATCTTGAATGTTGATGAAGGATTTTTATTTCTGGACAAGTATCAATTTTAGTACATAAACCACAACAAATAGCAAAATATTTAGATGAATTTGGATATGAACAATAATCTTTTTCTTTTATTTTCAATATTATAAAAATAAAAAATCTTAATATTTTATTTTGTCAATAATTACTTAGAATAAGAAGATCAATTTGTTTATTAAATATTGTTGATTGTATATTTATTAATGATTTTGTATGAAATGATAAATCTAAAAATCTTTTGATTAATATCTATTTTAATTCAATTAATACCTGATCTGTTTAGAATAGAAGAAAATTTAAAATCCCAAGAATTTTTATGATTTTTATTTAATTCACCATTTATTTTAAACGGATGCCAAGAGGTTTGAAGAGTTAAAAATTGTTGATTTATTTGTTTATACCATAATTCAGTTACTAAAGAAGAGAATTGTTTATTATCAAAACCAATAGCAGCATGAATCGTCTACAAGAATATTTTTATTTATTTAGTTGAATATTCGTTCTTACGAGTAATGGATTATCATGTGCGATGATATAAATTGATTGATCAGTAATCAATTGATAATCACCTAAAATATAACTTTTGGAAAGAAGATTAGATATAAGTAAAGTAATATATACGTTTTTTGCATGTTAAATCTGATGGATTTAGAGAATGAAATGATTCAATTGATTTGATAAATAAGTATAAAAGGCATAGTCTCATAATTACTGTTTAACTGAAGCGCCTCGTATCAAATGAATGTTAATTAATCTTTTAAATAAAGTATAGTAAGAAATCTTTTTATGATGGTCAATAAAATAAAAAATGATAATAGAATATTCCAGACCAATGAAGTAAGTTAATGTATTATACAATTTGAAATATATTTTTTATACTAAAGAAATTATTAATCCATAAAAGATAAAACTATTTCAGTTTTATTCATTTATATCAAGTACGAAATAAAATATTTTATCTTTATATGAAGAATGACGTATCAAAAAAATTGCATCGGATAATATCATCATCAACAATAAAAACAGAATATTAATATGTTTTATTCTTGTATAACATTTTGACTTTAATTTTTGGTGTTATTAAGATAATAAGGTCTGTTTACCTATATTGTCAAAATACTGAAGTTTGGATAATTAATCATGATTTTTAAGAGAATCGATGATTAGTCGTGATATAGAAAAAAAAATAATCGATTTTCAAGGATATCAATAACCAATTGTGATCTTGAGAAAATAGCGCAACCCCTGATGAGATAAAAACTATGAAACATAACGTACCTATTCTTACTAATTATTTCAAAGCCGTGTTTGATGTATATTCGGATATACTCGAAAGATATTTTAACTAGACTTAGTTCATACATAACCTCTGATAGAGCAGGTGAGAGTGAGAAAAGTTATTTGGTTTGAGATTGATAATGTCAAGAAAATCGTGACAAACATTCATCGGTATCTTCATTAAGAAGAATTTGAATCTTTTTGGTATTGTTTTTTTGTTCATAGATCTCTATCTTAAGAAAAGAAGCCAACTATAAATGACGCCAACAGAAAATCTTTCAGAAACGTCTAAGATCATTTCATTGCCTTGAAAAGGAGACAGGAATGAGTACTTAAAATTTTGAATCATGTTTTTGTTGTCATCATGTATGTCAGTGAATGTTAAATTTTTTGATAAGAAACACGTTTAAAATAACAAAAGGTAAGAATATCGTTAAAAAAAACTTTTTTATGGCTGTCGAGCAAAAGAAAAATAATCAATTTTTTGTAGCACGTTCTTTCTTACGAGGTACGTATCACAATTTTCTTTTTATTCCGTTTTCTTCGATTTGATGCTTTCTATAAGTATCCAGAAAATTCTTTTTTTTTTTACGAGAAAATCTTCCCAGCTGTCAAATCGCTTTTCAGATAAAATCTAGTGAGTTCTAGGTTATAGACTATGCTGATTCCGAAGATGGGCATAAAAAATTCCCTTGGGCCTTCTTTTCCGACTTGTTGGAATTATACTGAAAAATTTAGTCTATAGAATCGTATATAGCAACAAATTCAATGAAGAAATTTGATCTCAGATTTTGCCCATAGAAAGGTCTACTTCTAAATGCAATGCCCACAAAATTTCAGCTCAAAAGAATGCATCTTTCTTGAGATATTCAAAAGTTCTAAAAAAATGGATAATTTTTGGCATCTTTTGTGTTATGTGAGACATTTTTAGGACATTCTACCTATAAATGGATCTTTCTGTGGACAAAATTTGAGATTAAAACATCTTTATTGGAGTTATTCCTATAAATCCTCCTCCCTTATTGAAACTCTCATGGGCTTCTAAAGTGTCGAGCGTCCATAATTTTCGGAGTGAGCTTCTATTGTGTCTCAAGATTTTCGAAAAACTTCAGGTACTAAAGTTTTTCAAAAGCCTTAAGAGGATTTTCAGTGTTTTAACGGTTTTTCTACGGGTTTTTCAAAGAGATTTCGAGGTTTTAATGCTAACAGCTAAGAATTTAGTGCATTTTTACCTTAAAACTGTGCCGTTTTTAAAATTTTCTTATGAAAATACTAACGAAAATTTCCAAAAAACTCTCAAAAGGTTTTTAAAATGGTGGAGCTTCTAATATGCCTGGCAGATCGACCTCTCCTCGGTGAGCTTCTATCATTAGGGAAGGGGAAAAGGATTATACCATCCTCTTGACTAAATTTTCAGTAAAATGCCTATAAGTTGGAAAAAAAGGCCTAATGAAATTTTTCATGCCTATATTCGGAATCAGTATCTTTAGATATAAAGAAGAAAGTTTGTTTGTTCTTTATGCGTTTGGACACGATACAAGTAAATGCAATGAAATGTTGTACAGAACACCCTTTGGACCAGAGGAAAATCATAGGGCAGTTTTTGACTCAAAACTTTCATCTTAAGGAGGATGTTTGCCTCTTTCTATTGTTAGATTTACTATAGTAAATGTCTTTTTTAGAGAATTCGTGCGAATTATTGTTTTTTCAATAATTCAAGAACGAAAGTAATTAAAAACACGTGCTTTTTGCAATTGGTCATGCGACATTTTAGGATAATCAAATGAAAACGAATAGAATGTATAAGATGAAGTGCAACCGTATGATTGAAAATATCCATCGAATAAAGAAAGTAGAAAAACGATAAAATTCCAGCATTGATAACTCGTAATCTATATATATAGAAAGCAAAAGTTGTGTCTGTCTGTTTATCTGCTTTTTATCCATTTGGACACCGCACGAGCTAGCGGTGTCAAACTTTTCATGGCATACTCTTAGATGCTGAGGAAGATTGAGAGGAGATAAGGGTGACTAGTGAAAGAGTTGGACTGAAACTTCACACAGGTAATGGTACATTGTAATTTTTCTCAATCGTTCAAAAACTTCGGAGTACTTGCCGCCATTGCTAGAATATTCACCTCTTAGTGTCAATTTTCTTGCACTGGGTGTTGGTATGAAGTATGGCAATACTCATGAGGTAAGCAAAATACAATAATATCCCACACTATTTGCTGAATTATCCAATTTAAAAATGAATGTAAGTGTATGCACGACGAGACATGTAGTAATAATAGTTTAAAAAGTCTTAAGCAAACCTTCTATACATCTTATGTCGTTTTCTGACATGGTAGTTTCCAGTATGGAGATTTTCCGAGCAACGTTGAGTACTACTGCTAGCATATATATAATGAAAAAAATTTCTTTGTAAGTTTGTTTGTTTGTTCTTTATGCATTTTGACATGGCATGAGCAAATGCAACCAAACTTTTCAGGAATCTTCGTCTCATCTAGGAAAGGTCAGCGGCTATTTTTTGTCGAAAAAAGGATTAGCCTTCCATCTGCAACAAGGCCATCTGTATATCTGACCAGTGAGATTACAGTATTCGGTAGTATCGAAGTACTACCGAGCAGTATATTTTGAGCAAGTATAAGACATGCACGCAGAGATTTTTAGAGGCGTTGAGTTCGAATCTGGGATCCAATTGCCTTGAAGCCTAATTGACTGATTCAAAACCAATTTGAATTCAGCTGGCAAGAAACCAACTGATCAAACTTGGGTTTTTGAGAAAAAAAAGTCAGGTAGGCGCTTTCAGAGGCAGCAAGTTCGAATTACGAATCCAATCATCACAAAATCTTATTATTTAGTTCATAATCAATAGGAATTGAGTTTTTAGAAAAATGCGTATCACTGAATGATTAGAGGGAAGATATTCAGAATCGGAGGTCTATTGAGCTCATTACCATATTGGAATATCCGTGATACTACTGGACGATCCACGTTATATACAAGTCAAGTTTAGGAAAATTGGTTTCCTGGAGATCGTGTGAAGCGAAGATTTCGAATAAATGATCTTTGAGGATCAGAATGTTTTCTTCATGAGTATCGACTCCTAAGATTATGAAGAGGTCTGTTCCACAAAACTCTTTCTGTCTGTCTTTCTATGCAACCCATCGAAATTCAGTGATTCTAGTAATGCAAAGTACCATGTATCGTTGCAATTCTCTCGATCAAATGGTGTTGTGAACGCGGTGTTCTGGATCAATTAGATGTGTCGTAGTGTTTAATTTCGATCAAAGCGGCTTTTTCTTACAACGTTATCAAAGAATCGATTGTCCATGTGGGTTCTTCACTAGAAACATGGTTAGACTGCTTCGAAACCGGGATCCTCACCAAGCACGACTGAGGCAGTTAGGATCGAGACTGATTAAGACAGGTTTACGCTCTTATAAATGCTTGACTAAGATAAAAAGTTGATAGAATCCATAAATTTCATCGAGCTCTTCTTGATCTAGACTTGTGTGGACGAAGAATCCTTTTTAACTGATCAACTTTTTAGCGTCAGTATTTTACATCTGTTGAGTGCGTGAACAGCCGCAACAGCGATTTAAAATACATCCAAGAGCCAGATCCAGCACCTGAACAAAAAATAGGATTCTATGCGTGTCTACTTCTCACTGTTTAGGGTTTTTTACATGTTCTCGAATGCCATAGGAGTTTTGTATGCATATATTAAGACTGAACTTTCTCGAGCAACGCCGAGTGCTTCCGCTAGTAATCCCGTATAATTACTTTATTTTGAGTATTGCTTACGGAAAATCAACAGTTAAGTACAACAGATTGAGCTTTAGTACGTAGATTAGGTTATTCTCAAAAATATTTGAAGTACTTATATCAATGCAAAAAGAACGCATCTGAACAAATGTACATCTCTCTCTATTTATAACTTTTATTAGAGCACAAAAAGTTTTGATAGTTGTCGTATATCGCATGTAGAACGAATAATTTTGTTATCTAATGTGTTCTATTTAAAGCAGTTAGAATGAGAGCAATAGAACCAACACAAATAATGATTCCAGCACCAGTGATTCCTGTACGACCTAATATGAAATATAACTGTTCCAATATTGGTATATTAAGCGCTTTTAGCAATGTTGAAGTACCCTTGATAATGTACCAGGTATTCGGTCCTGAGACAATACCTTCAATTTCAACATTTGATCTGTCGATGTTGAGGTGACGTGCCAAAAACCGCTCGAAATTTGCTCTGGCATTCTCCCAATTGATGTTACCTTGGAAAGACATGTCATATCTGATTAATACAAATCCTGATGGTTGATATAGTCTGACCTGAGAACAAATCAATCGTCTGTATTTTGCAATAAGAAAACGATAGCTACGTACCCCTAAACAGGTGAAGGAGTGCTGATTTGCTGGACAGGAAAAACATTCTCTAAACTTGCTCGAGTGATTCTCAAATCATTCCAGTGGCCATGTACGACTTCTATAGTGCGGCCCTGTAATCAAACAAATAATCATTGTTATCAGTTGACTGTGAAATGACTCTATTTTACATTCTGAATTGCGTTGTTAAAATGTGCATCGGAATAAGAATTGTTAAAACTATGTGCTAACATATTGTTAGGCGATACAGTTGCGTTCGACCAAGGAAAATTATAAGATCCAAAATATCTAATTCATTGAATACGTAAAGTATCAAAAAAATTAACACGCTAACGAGACAGGTAACTGATATATATATATATACATATGCATGGTATTAACTCGAGTTGGAATTTGTCAAACGAAGAAAATGAAAAAGCCTAGACAAATAAAACTTGAAACATTCCAATATACGCAATACACTCACTCTAAAATAAAATGTGTCGGATGTGTCGCAACAAGCACCTCGTGTCGTGTTTCTTGCATTCTTCGATATATATATCCAGCGGAGAACGCAAGAAACACGACACGAGGTGCTCGTTGCGACACATCCGACACATGTAATTCTAGTGTGCTGATGAAACAAGCATTTCATGAAGCGATGCCAACAAGTTATATAGTGTGATTCGTCATCGTCATTTTGCAAGTTAAATTAATACAACTTCAAAATGCAGACCTTATGACTATTCCCTCGGCTGTATGGAGGGTCATATGAAAAATAAGTTTTCATCTGTGTGGCTGGCTGTCAGGATCAAAGATCCAAGAAAACATTTAAAAAAGATGAGTACCTTTCACATCGGAAGCCCAGCCAGTCAGAGGGTTTCCAGTGTCCGGCTTTTGTCCAATCAGATTTCTAGAGACTGAACTTTCAGCCAATCAGTGATTTCCGATATTTGAATTTCGTCCAATCAGATTCTATTAAGTCGAAAATCCAGCCAATCAGAAGTTTTCGATATAGAGCCAGGGCTGCCAACTGTACCCCATATGAGGTTTTGAATCCATATTACAATAAACTGTGATCTTAAACTAGGAGTTTTTGAAAATGTAGGACTTCTTCTGGGACTCAGTCTTTGGAAAAGAAGCATTTCCTTTGAAAAGTGACGAAAATGCGGGATTTCCCATTTTTAGATACTAATGAAATTTTTAATTAAAATAACAGTCGCTTGAGCTTTTGTTCTCTTAAAATTGTAGCTAGAAGAATGTGCAGTTTATAGACGCTAAAGCAGAGTGATTATTATACTGATTCATACATGAAATTCACTCTTTTAAACATAACATAAAATGCCTCTTATGAAACGTCAATAAAAGAGAAGAGAAATGTTTATGACTCTCAATAAAGCAAATAAAAATAAAAAGTTTTACTGCTATCAAAATTAGATCTAAACTGCATAGATAACGCAAAAGTATTTGGTGGCTATAAACGCTTTCAAAGTGAACTTATGAGAGTTATTGTTTAGAATTTATTGACGATTATGTTGATTATATTGTATTCCCTTCATACTTAGAGTTTCTATATTCTGTAGTTCTTTTAAAATTTTTGTCGTTTGACTTTTTTTCATATCGAAAGGGATAGAAAATATAGGACAAATCTTACTCCCGTAAATCGATCTCCTAACAAGACTAAGTTACGTTCTCTGATAGACTTCTGCCATTTTCATGGATGCTTTTACTGTGAAATGTGCTCATAAAGAACCGGGTAATGAGCCACTCTACCTGTCGACCTGAGATTGCAGAATTACAAATAAGATTGAGCTGTAAGATAAAATATAATGAATGTTTTTTTACATTTTTTTGTGAAACGCGATCTGAAAGAGGGTGTTGAAGTGTATAGGGGTAAAAGTTTGCAACCTCTCCCACAGACCGTCACAGAACGTGACCGACTGGTTAGGGTTGCGTCACAGACTGTGGCCGACATAAGTCAAAGGTCACATATCATCGGATACAGGTCATTATGGACCATCGCAGACCGTGACCGGCAAGCTAAGAAAGCATCACTGACTTTGACAAACAGAATATTGTAAGCCGTCACCGATTGAAATAGATGGCCTTTTGAGGTTATTATATAGCTTGAGAAATGCAGTTCGGAATCTGTCACATATAGTAACCTACGTCCTCAAGGACTATCAAAGATCACGCACAAACTAAGTCTAGTTAAAATATGTTTGAAGTATTTCCTTGTTGAAGTTCGATGCTGCAAAGTAAGAAATCGTGATCAAGTGTAACCGAGTAGACGGCAAACACAGCTTTGAACTAATTAGTAAGAATAGGTACATTGTGTTTTACATTTTTAATCCCATCAGGGGTTGCGCTAATAACTTTTTTTTATAGATGAAAGTAGATAAAAGGCGAAAATTTGACATGACTCAATATTTGTTCTCACGCCGTACAAGATAAGAGTAAATATCGTTGAAAATTTCTTTCAAATAGCAAGATCTTTATTTTACGCAACTTAACCAATTACGACTGCAATTTGCATCGAATGTAATTTCTAAAAATGAATGCTGACTTTTTTGTATAATTTAACAGTATTTCCGACTATTTACATGCAATTTTCGAATGTTGTTCAGCGATTTCACGTGAGTTCTCAATCAATACAACAAAGACATTCGAATTTTCGGAATCTTGACTGTGATTTTGTCAAATAACAACCACTATCCGGATTTCGACTTCATTTTAATGAAATCGATCATCAAGTGGCAAAGGAATCAACATAGATAAAATTAAAAACGTTAGAAACCCTTACGAATCCCAAGAAATTCAAATTTTTTAAGCAGCATATAGTCTTTATTAAACTATAGTGAGACCAGCTACCATAACCCATAGATTTCACTACAACAATGCATACATGTAAAACTCGAAAAGTCGTCTCAACTTTTCAACTTCTCAACTATTCTACTTTGCAACGATCTTGAGAGTGAAAGGATGAGGAAATGGAAGGTGAGGATAACGAGATGTTGCGTGAGAGCGAGAGAGTTTAGGGTGAGGGGGTATGGAATGAGGCGTACATTGAAAATTCGAAGAGTTACTTCGAGTTTTCAACTATTGAACTATTCGACTATTGCTAAATAAACAATTATGGACGCTAACTGCAGGATACTTTCTGCAGGATACTAGAAGGGATGTACATAATGAGAAGCTATGAATGCATGATCAGGAGGCATTGCGCTGCGTGAGAGTGCCACAAAAGTGTAAACCGCAGATGTCCGTCTGTTTGAGGGCGTCAGAAATGTCTGACTTAGAGACTGCGTACTAAGTGAGGATGTCAAGGAATCGCTAACTTTAACTTGCTGCAACATTCAGCAAGCAGCATCCTAACTCTGTGAATTGCTTCTAACTTCCTGCAGGCAGCATTCTACCTTTTCAATTGAGAAAAATATTTGAACATAAACTGCAAGAAATTCTGAAAAGGGTCCTCTTTAAATATGAAAAAGTTTGCTCATTGGATTTACTAGGAGTCATGACAAGATTCTAAATGAAACTTGACAAAATCATTGAGAATTAGGATCCTCGATGAAGCTTCCAAGTATTGTTCAAGAAATGAGCAGAGTTCAAACTGTAGCCCTACCTCTGAAAACATCGACATATAATGGTTTTAACTTTGCTAGCACTGCTTGGTCATTATATCTGTCAGCTACTGCGCTTGATATAACGAGAGAACATGCAAGACTGTTCAATCGCTTTTGAGTTGGAACTGTGTGCATGATGTAGGATCCAGCGAGCTATGAATCCCCTAAAGAGAGTTCGTGCTAATAGCTTGTTACTGCGAAGATATTGTATTTTTAGAGTATTTTTTCTCTGAATCTTGTGGTCTCCCTCGAGAACATTGGAAAAACAGTTTCGAGTTTCGACTTGAAACTTTCCACAGAGATAGATCCTAGTAAGAATAGTTTATGGACAAAGTTTCAGATCTTCTGATTGATTCTATCTTAAAATACAGCTAGGATAACAATATATTGTTTATATTCCTAATATATCCACAGGTTTCGATGTTCTTATTTCAACATTGCATCAACGAAAAGATCTGAAACTCTCGCAATAAACTATTCTCACTAACCCTTCTCAGTGGAAAATTTTCAGATATATTCTTTTAAATCAAGTAGAATGTTGATTAAAATCATATATTTTTCGATTAAAATCTAAATTGTACTAGATTTAAAAGATTTTTTTATTAGAAATCGGATTATCCTTGATTTGGAAAATTTCAATCGATTGTAATTTGGATTTTGGTGCAAAAAAATTCGATGATAATTTGATAAAATCTAATAAAATCTGAAAATTTTCCACTGGATAATCAACTATATTCAATAAATGACAATGATACGAAATACTTCTTTTATCCATATATGAAGTCTATAGGAAAACTAACACATATCTATTTGAATATTCATTTTATTTATGAAAATTATTTTGCTAATTCGAGATATTGAGAGATTTAATTATAGAACAAGATATTTATTCCTTATCTACATGAATTCGTTTATGCCAATATATAACTTATCTGAAATACCTTTCGATCATGTTCTAAAGATAACCGTAACCAACTAAAACTAGCATTATCTCTTCTTTCAACTACTCCATTAGATTTCTTTTCAATAGTCCTATAAATATCTCTCGGAATCCTTTACAAGCTATACGACTAATTTATATAAATGGATATCAATAGGAAAAAATGATTAGTAAATATGTATTGAAATCAAAGATATTCTAAGTTAAAACGCTTTTTCTATTGGTCAATGACAAGAGACGAAAGTAGCACAGTGAAACACTTAATCTATTATAAATGAAATTTTCTTTTAAAAATATAATATCTCTTTGTTTGATGTCATTAATTTATTGCAGGTAGATCATGTCAACCTGATTTAGTCCTTACTCTCATTTTCATTCTCCATTTTTGATAAATTTTCACTTACGTTATAGATTATCAAATTTTACAAAGAATTTATAAATTTGATCGACTCATTTCACTTTTCGTCACTGTAAAGTAGAATTCTTATTTGATCAAGTATCTCGTTATCATTCATTTAGGTTTGAATCATAACCGTCGTGCAGCTTACAAATCTAATTGATGTAAACACATCTATCATAATGGTGAATAGCACTATTTTGAAGAGAAACAATCCATCTAAATGAATTGTTCATCCGTATAGAACTCTTTATATCAAAATTAAATACTGAAGAACTGTACTTGATTTTGTAAATAATATATATACTGTTCAAACATAAAATGTTTGTATGAAAATATGATCCTCAGATAGATAAACATAATTTAGTTCTATTAGAAGAGATTCAATTTATTTGAATAATTATGTCAACAATGACTATTAACATATACAATTATGAGAAGTATATACCATGTTTAATATATTTATTTTTGAATTTGTTGGAATTTTATTTAAACAAAGAAAATTTTAACTCATTGATTATAAGTAAAGCTTTCGTTTTCCAATCTCTTGACATCATTCAAATTATTTGAACTAAAAGAATTGTATTCTACTGGATATTAAAATTAACACAGCATATAATAGAATGAAAAGGGAGTGCACAATCCTAATATTTCTAAATAAAATATTAATTCATTTTCAAATTCAATATTTTCCAATAGATCTAATTGAATTTATCATCATCAATTTTTCTATCATCTCTCATGAAAACTTTATTTTCTTTTAGATTTAATATTCATTCTATAATAGAATATCAAAAAGATATATTTAAAAAATGTCCTATTCATACATTAATATTGATTTATTTTTTGTTTGTTCAAAATAAAATTAGATTAATTTTATTAATATAAAATGACTTTCATTATTAAGAATGAATAACCTATATACTTTTACTATCAATATTTTTATAAGAACTTTTCAATATTTCCTATTCTCTTGGAAAAGACTGCGATGATTATCATCGATATCCTGATCAGATCGAAAAGTCGGCATTGACATATTCATTACTAAGAGAATTCTGTCAATTTAGATTAACATGTTTTCAAAAATCAATGTTATTTAATAATTTAATTATCTATACACTTCATCATTTATTATTAGCTGTATTCACATCTATCATATATAAAATGTATTGTTCGAAGAGAGTAACAGCTAACTTTTCTTATCGTTTTCGTTTTAATCATCTCAAACATTAAAGTTATCTTGAATAAGACATACGTAGAGATAAAATCCTTAAAGCAAAATATGGAGGTCAAACATGTACGTGAAGAACTACATAAATGGTGTGATTTATATCATATTACATGGAATCCTTAAATATATTTTTTCTCTATTCATATTAGTTATTTTTAATGCGATACAAGGCATAGTATTGATCCATCCTTCGCACGTTTTTTAAGAATTGTATTATAGTATTCGTACTCAAAACTTATACTAAATATTGTGCCGTAACTACACATTGTTACGAGAAAATTTTCGCCGTTACATATTCATAAATGCAATTGCAGTGCTGTTGCAACTGCAACATAATTCGGCCGTAATAAAACTCATGAAAAGTTTAATGCTTTATATACTTCACTTTGACAATTATTTACTAATCATAAATTGATTCGATGTTGGAATCGGAAAGTAGTATCGCTTATGTATATCTTCTAGTATTGTTTGGTGGAATTCTATCCATTATTCAAAAAAAAAAATTAGCTAGTACATTCAACTAATGACATAGTTCCTCAATAAATAGTTCTCTATGAGAACTATAATACAAACAAAAACATTTGTTATGTTTGTTTTCAAAAAATACGTTCTTCCAAAATAATAATCACCTGATTGTCCGTTAAATTAGAAATAACAATTCATATTATCTGTTTAAAACTTCAGAATAGAACTACAATTGATATCTTATGACATTTACGATACTTTTAATTGTATTATTTATAATGATCACGTGAATTTTTAGTTACAACGAATATAACATATAGAAATTCAATAATCACATATAACGACAAAAATAATAATGTATTTGATGGTATTGATTTTTTTTTGTATCAAATAAGATGTTAAGAAGTTTCGATGATTTTTATCAAAATTAAATTAAAGATACCTGTAAAAATCAAAAGTATTGTTATTCAGATTCATTTATTTTCACGTTTGTTTGCCTTTTTTTTGTCTGTTATATGTGGCAAGAGCACACTCTTTTATTGAATGAGAAAAAAGAAAAAAAGTGCAGGTTTTTTACAATATGTTGTCATAACGATAGGAAAAAAAAGAATGACTTAATAAAAGTTCAATGTATTTCTTTTTTTTTTTCTGTGTTATTGACATGCTCTTTATTGATGTTTATTTCAAATGAGATTTGTCGATTCTTCAATTTGAATTCTTTTTTCTCATGCACACCGTACACATATGGTTGGTGAGGCAGTTAATGTTCTGTCTACTACCATGTTGTCTTTATATGAGATTTCATTTCTTCTTTTCTTTTTTTCTGAGTTTTTTTCTCTCTTTTTCTCGTTCTGCCTTTCTTTTCTTGCTCAACTAGCGGCATTCACTCTCATCTCATTGACAACCTGTGTGTATTGTAGAAAGAAGTGTCTGTCGGCATAAGTTTAGCCGAGAGTATATTTCTTTTGTGGTACTCAATAAGAATAATTTAATGTGATGCTACTATTATTCCAAAAGAATTATTCATAATTATAATCATGATCAAATCGATAACTACAGTGAATCAATCGGTAAATAATTAGACAAAAAAAAAAAAAAAAAATTCTTTTTATTTTTTTTTATTTTGATTAAATAGTAAAGAAAAAACAAACATCCGTATAATTTTCAATAGAATTACTTCATCTATTTCTATTATTAAATGAGATATAAAAGAAAACCTTTCTCATGGGATATTTTTATAAAACAAAAAAAGAAAACGAAGTTTATTTCTCTAGAGAAAATTTTTTCTATTATTTTCCTAGACTACATCAAATCGAATGAAAACAACATTTATTATATTATGTATTTTATTATGTATTATTTCATTGATCCTTTATTCTCGTACAACATTAAAATGGACATTTTTACATACAATTATATCAAAAAGTTTAATATCTGTTGGATATCAATCAACAAATTGGACATTATATCAATCAGATAATACGACAATATTTCAATTAATACATAAAACTGATCCACCAAAAAGACCATTACTTCCTCCATCTGAAAATCGTCGTTTTGCGATATTTGCATGTTCAATTCATGCAACACCATTAGCATATACATTTTATACACCATTAACAGCTGTTAGTTGGAAACGTGTTGGTTATGAAACAATTGTTATTTTTGTTGGAGATTTTACTAAAGCAAATGTTATTACACCACGATTAAATTTATCAAGAAATTATTTAAAACATGTTGGTGCACATATTGTTGATCTACAATGTAATGAATCATATTCAGTTAAATTATCTCAATTAGCACGTGTTTTTTCAGGATTTTTACCTGATAATATTGTTCAAGATGAAGATAATATTTTATCAGGTGATAGTGATTTAATTCCACTTAAAGCTAGTGAATATAAACCAACACCTGGCACAGATGGATTTATTTTTAATGCATTTTGTTGTGGACAATTTCAACGACGTGGTAAAAGTTATACAATGTATCCAAGTAAATTTTAAGATTTATTATCATTAAAAAAAAATATTACTTTATATAACATTACAATATTGTATTATTTATAGAGATCTATAAAACCACTTATTTTTAATTTCAATTCTAGTCTTAGATTATAGTCTTCATTTCATATATATAATTTCTTTACCAAAAACAAATGGTTATGTTTTAACATATGTTACCCATTGAATATTCATATAAAATCTGCATGAATTACGTTGGTGCATTGTTAGTATGAGCATTTATAGATATGCATATATCAAATCTAAAGATATAGGAAACCAATTTTTTTTGTCTCATACAAAAAGGAAATAGCGATTTATATTTGTTTGTTATTTATTCCGACAATAAACAATGAAATGGCTGAAATGTTATCGAATTAAATTTATGTATATTATGGTCCATGTAATAAAAAAAAACCATACAAGTTATTGCGAAACTCTAGTTCTTGAAACTACAACCAGGATTATCGAAGAATTTTTTTTTAGATTTTTGATCATAAAATTGTTAGAAGATACGATGGGGATCTACATATTGAGATAAAAAGATTTGTTTTTTAGAGAGATTTTTTTTCAATGCAAGGAAAAATTTGGTGTATTATCTAAGTAGTCAAGAATTGTTGAGTGAAAAATGTGCGTGTTTCGGTAACAACCATAGTTTCCAATTGTGAGCAGAAAACGTCTATTTTCCGCCGCTTTTAAGTGTGTAAATGAATAAGAAGACAAAAAGTAATCATCTTTTTTTATATTTCAGAATCCGCATCATGATCATAATCACCATTATCGGGTATTAAAATAACACGATTACTTTTTGTCTTCTTTTTATGCATTTATGCGCTTTTAAATGTATTTTCGAGAATTTGATCGATATTCAATTGATGACATTTAGAAGTCGAAAGTATATAAATATATAACGAAAATTAACATATCTTTTCTTATAAAAATTAAATGTTTGTCATATAAAATGAAAATATTTCCAATGATAAAAGAATTTTTAAATTTCTATTTAGTGGGACATATATTTTTACAAAAGAAAATCTGGCGTGCAATAGTTATGGAATCTAAACAACGTGCTGAATTACTTGTTAATGCTGATAAACGTACACAAGAATTATTAAGTGAAAATGCGCCACTTTCATTTGATACAATAAGTTTATATGGTCGACATGAATTTAAAGATGTTTTTGATCAACGTATGGATAAAGGTGATGCAGCTTGGTATATGGATCAAGTATTATGTTCAATGTTATTAATTGATTATCGTGAAAAACATAAAAATTTTACAATAAGTGAACGTGGTCGAGCTGATCGTCTTGATCGTGCACATGGAATGAATTTTTGGGATCGAGATAATTTTGATCAATTTGGTGATTCACATTTAAAACATGATGAAATTTTACACGAAAATAATTGGAAAATATTTAATAAATTACTTAAATATTTATTTAATGATACTATGGTAACATTATTTAATGATTATTATAAACAGTATATGATTATTGACAAAGTTCAATCCAATCCCAAAAGACGTTGATAAAAAAAATAGAATTTTGTTATAATTTTAAGGAAATTTTTATGTGATAAAATGTTGTCTTTAACTGAGAATGATGAAGTTGAATTATTTATTTTTTTTTTTTCATTAGTTGTGATCATTTCTTGTCAAAATTAATGTTATTAGATTGAATAAGATATTATTTTTATTCTTAATCAATTTGAGAAATAAAATAATGCTTTTATATATTTTATTAAAAATATTTTAATAGTATATTATATGTGTTAATAGACCTTTATATGGGATGAAACAGTTCATTCTATCTCATGAAATTAACATCTTTTACATTATAAAATTTTTATGTTTATTCAAGCTGAATAAGTGAGAAATTTCTTTCTATTCGATTAGTGGTTAAACGATGTAACCATTAGGATGATATAAAATAAATAATAATTATAGAACAAGAACGCAATTCGATCTATTATAATAATTACAAGCGAGTTAAGTGTGCTTTTACTTATGATCAATAGTATATTCTTTGAATAATTTGTCAGCTTTTGTTTGAATATCAGTTTAATTCAATAAATTTGACTATAGTATTAATATAATATTTGGTGATGTTAAGAAATTGTACTTCTGTATGATAACCATATAATAGCAAAATTATGAATGATTCATCCCTAGAAAATTTAGATTTTTACTTATTTTCTAATAACACAAAGAAGCATTACAAAAAAAATTCTGTCTAAATTATTTCGCATTTTCGGAAAATTTAAGTTTTATATTCATTCAACGTGAATTTTATAACAAAACATTTAACGGTACTAAATAATCTCTATCTCAACGTATATATAGCACTATTTGAATCTAACAAATATACATTTTCGATTTACCATCTGATGTCCATTTGATTGTTGATTGTATACAAATAGTGATCGGACATTAAAATCAATATAAGAATTTTTCTTTTCAAATAAACACAAATCGTAAGAATTTATACATATATAAAATATCACATCTTCTAGATTGTATATATGCATACTTCAATGAATCAGTATTATGTTTATGAATTGAATGAAATCAATGAACATTCATGTAGAGAGTGTAATTGATACAACTTTTATAATATGTTGTATCAATATAAATCAATAGCAGTTCTCCAACTGAGTGAATGAATAGCTACATAAATAATAACTATTTCAAGAACCTTTTGTAAAGAATGACAAATTATTGGTTATTGGACATATTGAATGTAACCAAATTCTAGCAATATTTTGTAGAATAATTGACAAAATTAGGCTCGATACAACTTAAGAAATGGTATTAAATCATTTTTTTTCTTGATTTAGAACTTATCTTAGGTTCTATCGACCTTCTGATGCTATCTTAAATATTGAAAATGACTTATACATAATCTACATATAATAAATATTAAATTTGTGAATATTTTTCAGAATTTAAAATATTTCTCTGTAATTCTATGAAGTTTTATATTTGATATATAAAAAACCTTCATATACATTTCATTTTTTGCAATCAACAAAATTTAGATTATCAAAAAACGATAGACCATATCTGATGTCAATTTCTTAGGTAAACATTAAAGATCAATTCTATCTATCATAATGATATATCAATTTTGATCAAAACAATCCGACCATTTAATTAGTTTATATTACAAATAAAAATATTCTTTTTATATTCTAGATGGCGATAGTATACAACAAATAATGATATAAAATAATCTTTAATGTTTCTTTTTCATACTTGGAAAAAAAGTCATTTCTATCTACATAAATATTCTCGAAATCATTTTCAATGTTTCTATTATTATTTATTATATAATCTAATGATTAACTAATCATACTAAAATTCTTTGTTTCTGTCATCGAAATCAAGCATTGTGTTTGTTCATTATAATCGTTGTATTCAGTAAAATCATTATATATTATTATTCATTTTTAGATCGTTTATAATCATGAGTTACTTTTTGAAATATGTCGAAATCGATAATTTCAAATCGTATAAAGGTCATATTGTTATCGGTCCATTACGAAAATTTACAGCCATTATCGGACCAAATGGATCTGGTTTGTTAGAAAAAAAAATTTTTCTACTTTCCTTCTTTCTAATTTTCATATTATAGGTAAATCAAATCTTATGGATGCAATTAGTTTTGTTCTTGGTGAACCAACAAAAAGTTTACGTGTTCGAAAATTATCTGTATATATATATATTTTTAATTATAACAATAAGAAAAAAAAAATCTCTTATTTTTCTTTTTACAAAAGGAATTAATTCATGGTGCACCTATAAATAAACCAGTTAGTAATCGTGCATCAGTTTCATTAATATTTATTTCAATAAAAATTGATCATAATAATGAACGTAGTGAACATGAAAAACGTTTTCAACGTTTAATTGTTGGTAATGCATCTGAATATCGTGTTGATAGTCGACAATTATCAGCAACTGAATATACAGAAGAACTTGAAAATTTAGGTATTATACCAAAAGCAAAAAATTTTCTTATTTTTCAAGGACAAGTTGAATCAATAGCAATGAAAACACCAAAAGAATTTACATCTATGTTTGAAGAATTAAGTCGTAGTGGAGAATTACGTGATGAATATGAACAAGCTAAACAAGAAAAAAATAAAGCTGAACAAGATACACATGCTAATTTTCAAAAGAAAAAAGGTGTAGAAAAACAAAAAAAAGAAGTACGATTAGAAAAAGAAGTTGCACAAAAATATGCTGCATTAAAAACTCAATATGATGAATTACAATTACAATTAAAATTATTTCAATTATATCATAATAAACAAGAATTAATTGAAAAACGTGAAATAGCTGATAAGAAAAAAGATGAAGTTATGAAATTAGAAAAACGTAAAGAAATATCAGATGATGAAATAAAAACAAAAAAAAAAGAATTAGCTATTTATAATAAAGAACTTGCAACTGATGAACAAAAAATTAAAGAATTAGTGAGATTTTTTATTTTAATTAAAAAAAAAAAAAGAAAACTTTTTTTTATTTTTATAGGAAGCACAAATAAATAAAAATCGTCCAACATATATTAAAGCAAAAGAAAATTCAGCTCATCATCAAAAAAAACTTGATCTAGCTAAGTAAGATAAATAATTTCATAGTATCGGAAAAATTTATTTTATACTATTGTAATATATTTGATATGTTTAACTGTAAATTAGGTCTATTGAGACTCGATAAAGATCTCTTGTTCAAAAATTAATGATTAATTTATTGGATTTTCTAATCCCATAGCCTCAAAAAATTATTCTTATGTTTTAGGAAAACTCTTCTAGCTGCTGAAAAAACTCATATTGCACATGATGAAGAAATCGAAAAATATGAAAATGATTTACGTGAAGTTGAACGATTACGAAAAGAATATGAAGATAAATTACAAGATGAATCACAAAATAGTGGTCGAAATTTAGCACTTGAAGAAAATCAAGTAAATATAATAATAGATTTATTTATCGTTTTTTTGTTTTCTTTATTAGATGAAAGAATATCGACATTTAAAAGAAGAAGCAGCTAAACAAATGACACAATTTTCTGAAGAATATGATTCAATTGATCGTCAACAACAAGTTGATAAAACAAATCTTGAACAAGAACAACGAAGTCAAAAAGATCATATAGCACGAATAAAACAAACTGAATTACGTATTGAAGAATTAAATGGAAAAATTGATAAATTAGCTGGTTATATGGCGTAAATAAAAAGAAATTTATTTTTATTATTTAAAATAGAAAACAAAAATCTCAATTTTTTTTGTTGTAGTGATCTTGAACGAGAACTTAGTGATAAACAATCTAGTGCACAATTATTAGAAAGAGAAGTAGCTGAAGGTCGAAGACGTTGTACAGAACTTGAAGAAGAACTTGATCAAGTTAATAAAGAAATTGGTGAAGCTCGAGTAAGAAAATATTTTTCTATTTAAATTATATATTTAAAAGAAAAATTTCAATTTATTAATAGTCAGATCGAAATGAAACAAGTCGTGCACAACGACGTGCAGAACTTATTGAAAATCTCAAACAATTTCCCGGTGTGGTATGTGAAATTAAAATATTAGAAGACTTTATCAGTTAAATTACTAAAGATACGAATTGAAACAGATTCTATGATCATTTCAATAAATAAACGAAAATTAACTGAAGAGTAAAACTTCCAAATTTCAACTACCGACTAAACTGATATTTTGCCTATATATATGAGATCTGTTGAGATTAGATAAAGATCAAAAGAATGCGGATTCATGGTTTCATAATCGAAAGGTATGATGATTTTCCTAGTTTCCTTTTTAGGATGAAAACATTCTTGAAAGATATGCCTGATCACCAATCAAAAATCCAATAAAATGATCATGGCCATGGGTTCGCATCTTTTTGACTTTCATCTAGTCTCAATAGATCTTACTTAGAGGCAAAATATCAGCTCGATAAGCAAATGACACTTGGATACCTTTCTTTATGAGTATAATATGTAGTTGAAGAAGATCGCTAATTCAGATCATCTTAAAAAACAAAAATTACCATGTATAATTAAAAAAAAGTTTTTATGAATATTTATTATTTGAAAATAAATTTCATATATTTAGTATGGTCGTTTAATTGATCTTTGTGAACCAACTCATAAACGTTTTCAAATGGCCATAACAAAAGTTCTTGGTCGTAATATGGATTCAATTGTTGTTGAACGTGAAACAACAGTTCAATCATGTTTACGTTATATGAAAGAACATCGTTATGAACCTGAAACATTTTTACCACTTGATTATATTAAAGTAACACCAGTTAATGAACAACTTCGGTTTGTTTTATTCGTGTTTTTTTTTATATTTCAATTCGTTTATTTGTAGAGAATTACAAGAACCAAAAAATGTTAAACTTATTCTTGATGTTATTAAATATGATAAACAATATTACAAAGCATTACTTTATGCATGTGGTAATGCACTTGTCTGTGATAATGATGATGACGCTCGAAAACTTGCATATGAAAGTGGAAATCAAAAATATAAAGTTGTTTCATTAAATGGAACACTTTTTAGTAAATCAGGAGTTATTTCAGGTGGATCAAGGTAACAAAAATAAAACTTGGTTTTTTTTTTATTAAATTAAAAAGAAAAATATAAATTTATTTTTATAGTGAATTAAAAGCTCGTGCTAAACGTTGGGATGAGAAACATTTAGATGCATTACGTATGCGTAAAGATAAATTATTTGATGATTATAAAGAACAACAAAAGAAAAAACGACGTGAAGCTGAATTAATTAATGCACGGTTAATATTTAAAAAAAAAAAAAGAATTTTGTAAAATAAAATAAAAGAAATTTCTTTCTTTTTTCTTTTAGTGCACAATTACAACAACTTGAAAGTCGTTTACGTT
>JAJEKB010018074.1:0-19389 GCA_022393335.1 Macrotrachela quadricornifera
ACGTGTGCTTCAAAATAAATTACAAAGATTTGTATTGATTCAATGAAAATAAAATGAATAAATGAATGGTTATTCCTCTCTCTCAATGTTCTTGAGACAATGAGACAAAGAAACAAAGAATACTGCTATTATTGGTTAACACTGCCACCAACAGAAATGAATATGTTATAGAAAATTTAATACTTTAATCATTTATATTTGGTGTGAAAAAAAAACTATGATTATTTCTAGTCAGTTTGTGAGAAAATTTCGATTAAAATTGAAGTACTTTTGTTTTATTTCTTACTTTTATGATGCTAGGTGTAATACATGTAAACATCAGTCGATCATTAAGAAATGAAGCTTATATAAGAGTAAAATAATATATAGTTCCTCCAAAGGGAAAAACATGTGAATACTTGAAAAGCCTGAATATTAATAAATATCAGCGAATACTTATGAATACTGAATACTTATGACAGGTATTCAGGTGTTTTCCCGTTGGTTCTAGTATATGAAGCTTACTAATGTTTCTTTATAAGAAAAGCATTGATGCTTTCATTTAATTGAATCATATCAAGTCCAGACTTCACATTAAAACGGGTCGCTGATATAAATAAGAAAAATGATCACGTTTCAACAAATGGTGAATACTCATCATATTTCATATATGTAAACGCATGAAACTATCAATTCTGTGCATTAAGCTCGTTAAAACACGTTGATAGCAGCGTTCGCGCATTTTAACGCTTTGATTTTTTTATCAATAATATAATCGGTTATAAAGCGTTTTTTCTTCACTTTTTATCAATAAACGCGTTGAAACACCGTTGCAGCCGTTTATTTGTCTGCATGAGTTATTGAAAAACTGTTATCTGAAAAAGGAAAACCAATGGTCGTACATGCAGGTTATATTTACACTCAAGAACGAACTACAATAACAAAACTAATTTTTCGATGTCAAAATCGAAATTGTAAAGGTAATTAACAAAGCGCTGCTTTGATCTCATCAAAAGAAATATTTTTTTAAATTAAGCTCGATGTCACACAAACTTATCAATGGATACTTTTCTCTCTCTACCAACAACACATAATCATGCACCCAATCCAGATCGTATTCCAGTTATTAAACTCCATAATGATGTTAAGCAACGTGCTGCAACTACTGATGAATCAACAAGCTCGATTCTCCATTCTGCTTTAAGAACATTTCCTCTGTCTGCCGCTGGCCAATTACCACGGAGTGACGTTATCACACAAACAATTCGTCGACAGCGTACAACACCAGCAACTACTCCAAATGGTCATTTACCAGAAAATTTAAGAAAAACTTATCGTGATGAAGATTTTTTATTATATGAAGATAATGAAATGATAATTTTTTCTACAAGAACTAATTTATCAATATTAAAACAATCAAAACATTGGTTCGCTGATGGAACGTTTAAAGTAAGTTACCAATTAAGAAATTTACACCACTAATTAACGTTCTTTTAGGTTTGCCCTGATGGCTTCTATCAATTATTTACATTACACGCTTTAATGTCATCAGTTGTTATTCCTCTTGTTTGTGGTCTCTTAGTTGGTAAAAACACTAAAGATTACAACAGCTTCCTCAAAAAAGTTCTCGAACAAGATGACTTTGAAAGTGGCACAATAAAATCAATTAAAGAATCACTTCCAAACGTGTCGCACAAAGGTACGATTTATATTAATTTCAGTTTTTTATAATAATTAATGTCTCTCTTAGGTTGTCTCTTTCATTTCGGTCAAAGTGTTTGGCGGCACGTTCAAGACAACGGCTTATCCAAAAAATATCAAGAAGATAACACTTTCCGAATTAATGTTAAAAAATTATTTGCTCTTGCTTTTCTTCCTGTTAATGATATCATCAAAGGATTTGATATAGTGGCTGCCGAATTTGATGATGATGATAATACTGAAAATTTACTTAATTACTTTGAAAAAACTTGGATAGGTGAACCAAAAAGAAGAGGTAAAATTTTAATATTTAAATTAATTCTCTAAATGTACTTTTACATAGGAGTTGGACGAAAAAAACCATTATTTGATCACAAATTATGGAATATTTATGATCGCGTCATTGCAAATCTTCCTCGTTCCAACAACGCTGTCGAAGGATGGCACAACGCATTTGCCACTCGTGTTGCTATCTCTCATCCAACAGTGGCTAAATTAACTGAAAAAATTTGTCTAGAGCAGTCAAAATTTGAAATTGATATTGCTCAAATTCTTCAAGGTCATGAACCAAAGCCAAAAAAAGCTTGTTATCGTAAGCGTGATGAGCTTATTTCACGTTTGGTTCATGGTTATGACCAATTACAAATTGATCAATACTTAAAAAATATTTCTCCTAATATTTCATTGTAAATTAAATCAATTTTCTCACTTTTGTTTCATTCTGTATGTTCTCAATTTTTCAATAAAAATTCTAAACTAATTAACACTTATCTCTCTTTCTCTCATAAGAGAGAAGCATGCGACGAATTGAGCGGCGACGAATTGACTGTCCACCCACCTCTATGTATTGTAGATTGCTTCAAAGACTGCCATACAAAGATAAACTACTAGTGATTGTTTGAGACAAAAATTTAATTTCTTCGTATAGAATTAAGGTCATGTGTAAAAATTTCGAGTTTTTTCAAAAAAAAAAAGGCGTCATTCAAACGGTTTATAACAAACAAAAAATCGTCTATGCTTGTGAAAGTACTTTTGATATTATATGTGATAGTAGGTAAGTCATTACGAATAAACGATTACGATTTAGTATTTTTCAAAATTTCTCATCTCACCACAATGTTCATTTATTCATATTTATTTTCCTTTCATAGTTTACTGAGCTTTCCATGATGAAATAAATTAATCACCATTAAAATCTAGTGCAATGATACTATTCAGTAAAAACCTTGTCTTATAGTGTTGTTGCTGTTTAAGACCAAGAAATATTCATTTTAATCAAATTTTTATATTCTACAAGTTCTGTTCAATAAAAATAATTTCATCGATTGTAATAAAACACAAAAAAAATGTTGTTTTTTTTTTCTGTCAATAATTAACAAGAAAGCATTGATAGTACATATTTGCATAATCATTTCCTCTTATGTTGAAATTCTTTGTTGATACAATGACTTATACAAATACATTTCCATTCATTGCTTTTTTATGCAAACGATTTAGTTT
The DNA here is from genome assembly GCA_022393335.1 of Macrotrachela quadricornifera. Taxonomy (NCBI): domain Eukaryota; kingdom Metazoa; phylum Rotifera; class Eurotatoria; order Philodinida; family Philodinidae; genus Macrotrachela; species Macrotrachela quadricornifera. The sequence continues at coordinate 3,181 of JAJEKB010018074.1, forward strand.
AATATCGTTCATCATTTCTATCTTGAATAAATGCTCTTGAAAGAAAATGTCGAAAGATAAAGTATGTAACAATGACACATTATCCTGTCTTTGTTGTTTGCCAATTTCTTTTCGAAGATTTTTCTTTCGATGTATTCAACCACCTGTGAATAAATTTCCAGTTATCATGCAGTTTGAATCCTTATCAAATGAAATGATATTAGAATGTTTCAAATATTTCCATGCATTTGAACTTTATCGTTGTTTTGGTAAATTGAATTTTCGTTTGAACAAACTTATTCGTCAAAGTCCATTACATTTAAATTTCGAACATATTCGAAAATCGGTTTTTGATCAATTTTGTAAACAAATATCATTAAAATCAGAAATGAAAAATCGAATTTATTCATTAAAATTATCTAATCAAGATACATGTGGTCAAATTAAAAGATTTCTATCATATTTTTCACTCAATGAATTTCCTAATCTTCGATCATTAACTTTAATTGATATTGAAGATGATAATGTTGACAAATTAAAAACTGTTTTACCATTAATGCCAAAATTACATTGTTTACATCTGATTGATCCGAAATTTATGATTTACTTTGATTTATTAATGCCAAAATTACATTCTTTACATCTGATTGACCCGAATTTTTTGATTTACTTTGATTTATTAATGCTCGGATCACGTTTTCCCGATGTTCCACCATTCTATCAAGTTCTAGTGTCCATCGATAAAATAATTTTAATTACAAATCTAACAATTCCAGTTTGTTCTTTGGAAAATTTATACCAATTATTAAAATATATACCAATGATAAAATATTTAACTATTTCTCTTTATGTGTTAGAGAATAATATATTTAAATTTAGTAAAAGATCTTCTAAACAACACTATGCTATTCATTTAAAACAATTAATTATCGGAGAATTCAAATATGAATTTGATAAGTTTGAAAAATTCATTAAATATATACCAAATTTAAAAAGTTTAACAATATCTATGATTGATATTCTAGATGCATTTGATGCCTCTCGATGGGAATATTTAATAAAATCTTCATTATCTTATTTAAATATTTTCAAATTCAAATTAGTCTATTCTGGATATGATAATGAAAATTTTATTGAAAAAAAATTTCAACTATTTCAAAATGATTTTTGGCATAATCAACATCGATGGTATACTGCATATATATTTGATCATCCTCAAACATTTATTTGTACAATACCTTACTTATCAAATGAATGGACCTACAAAAATTATTATTATGTCTTAATAAATAATTTAAATATATTTGACAATGTGACACATTTAAATTGGTATGGAAAACTTCTAAATAAACAAAATCAATATCGTTTTCCGATTGTAACATCTCTATCATTAAAAAGAATAATGATTCCGAAACAAAATGATGATGAGATATTATTGGAAGAAAATTTATCTTATTCATTAAAAATGAGTATCAATCCATTTTATCTAAAACATTTAGATATTTCATCTTATTATAAAATACAATCATCAATGTTTATAGAAATATTAAATGAAGCACCACAGTTATCATCTTTAAGAATTGAATATAGGAAATTATTTTCATATTTTAATCATTATCAATTATGTGAATTATTAAATAGAAGGATAAAACAACTGGATATTATATCTGACGATCCTTTCGATACATTTCAACATTTTGATGAACTTGAACGATTTTGTAAAATATTTTCAAATCTTGAACAATTTAAATGTTGTTTGTATCATCCGAATCAATTCTTATACTTATTACGTGAACTATCAAAATTATCAAGCATGCTATTACATATAATTGATTCAAATAAACATATTTCGTTTCTTACGTTCTTACCAGTTATATACAATTTGAATTTAATTATTCGTGAGGAATCTATTTACTATTATGAACCTAAGAATATACTTGTGAAAGAATTAAGTATCTGGAATAATTGAAACGTAAATGGATTTTTTTATGCATTACTTTTAGCTTCATCGAAATCTTTATTTAATAAAGACAAGAAATATTTTACTGTAAAAAGTCTTTTTCTATTTATCTATATCGGAATCAATCTTATAACTCACTTAAGATTAATTAAGTTTTCATAATCTATTCTATATATATATATTGTCGAGTGTCACGTCTGATCACTCTCTCATTGGTCTATTTTTTCGACCAATCAGATTTCAAAGCCAATGATTAAGGCGATTCACCAACATACGGAAACATGACCCCAACTATTAAAAAAGGAGTACTCCTATCTCCTCAAATACTATACTATGGAGATACCCTTAGGTCCTCAAGAGCTATTATACGAGGGTATTCCTAGGTCTTCAACAACTATATATTGGGAGTATCCTTCGGTCCCCAAGTATTATATGAAGACTAGGAATGGCACTTTCACTTTTCTGGTAGTCGGAAAACTGGCCAATCAGATTGCAAGAAATTGAAACTCGCTTAGTTGATGGACAACCAAGGGAGATTCTATGAGGACTTTTGTAGAACACCGTTGATAACCTCAGATTGGCTCGAACAACCCAATGTTTCATATGGATGATAGTTGAACTCTAATATCGGTCAATGGTACATACAAGATTTCAGCCAATCAGATTTCAGCAAAGGATTTCACTGCTAATATTCGGATGAAGCATGGCCACGTTCGGACCGTTTAGGGATTATCAAGAGGTATCTTTAATACGGCCTGAACAACCCTATGTTTTATATGGATGACAGTCGAAGTCTAATATTGACCCATGGTATATATAGGACAAGTCAAGCCCATCTCCTCGTGGTGTTTCATGGGTAATGCAAACGGGCCTCTGCACACCTCTTATGAGCCACATGATATGCGATAATCATACTTCGCCTAGAAACGAAAAAACCGTGCAATTTGCACGGGATATAGCTAGTCGAATTATAAATGCGTATTCTTTGAAGATTTTAATCCTTGATATTGCTTTTCCTAATTGTCCTACATGACGTTCGGCCATGTCGTTCATCTTTTCATATATGTACTAATAATATTTGTTGATGGTGAAGAATGATAGATTATTTAAAAAATAGATCAACATTTTTTTCGAAGTGTTAATGAGATTCTGTGTATACGAACATTCTATTTTTTTATTGTTATTAACAAGTAACGCTCGTCTAAAGACTCGCTCTCCTCTTTCTCGTAGAAATCGTATTTTTAATCCACAATAAAGCTATTCATTTAGAAAAAGTCAGATTCCAATTCCTCGTCCTCAACGACCTTTGAACAAATTTCATAAATCCACATGTTTTTATTTAAAAACTAGTCCTTTGTTTAAAAATTGAACTACAAAATCTTTAAAACAACTTACCTCAGATTTGAATTCCTTAACCCTGATTATTCTTCGGTCAACGCTTATGTTCTTTTGACCTTCTTCGGACATACAAACAAACAAGCAAGCAAGTAGGCAAGTTATGTTTCTAAGACTCTTCTCTACAAGAAAGAGAATAATATGAATTCTAAATATGACCTTTTTGCTTAAGTTTTTTTTTCGAATCCGACTGGTTCATCAAATTCGTTCAAGCCGCAATGTAAAAAAAACCTTATTGGTCGAAATTCCGATCAAAAACAACCTTCCTAGACCGAATTATGGGCCAAATAAATCTGATTGGCTGAATTGCCCCCCCCCCCCCCCCCCGAAATCCTATTGGTTGAAATCGCAATGTCGAAAAACCTTATTGGTCAAAATCTCGACTAAAAATAACCTCCGATTACCCTTTGGTCAACACTTATGTTCTTTTGACCCTTTGCGGACATACAAGCAAGCAATCAAGCAGACAATTTATGTTTGCAAGACTCTTCTCTACGAGAAAGAGAAAAATGCTTCTCATACTTTGAAAACTTTTACTTTTTACCTAATTCAAACATTATTATCTACTTGTCATTTTTTAATGTACGCGGCTTCAAAATAATCAGCTGTACCAAAATGATATGTTTCGTTTACTATATTTATATGCTGATTGTTGCCGTACTTTCATTATCATTTCTTAATGGTACAGTTACGTGATCATTCGTACCAGAGTTACGTGGTTATTTGTACAAAAAAAGTAGTCATTGTGCCAGAAAAATGGTCATTTGTGCCTTGTTACCGACAAAAGCGATACGCGCAGTAAGATGAATTCCCGTTTCTAGATCCTATACTTATAGTCTAGGGAACAAAAATTCTGATTCCAATCCATTATTCCAATGTTTCTATCGACATACTTAATTGGTTGAACAATGAAGGAACATTTTGTCCGAAAACTTTCGGCCCACCCGTTATATCAAATTCGACACTGCCATATATATATAGGAATCTTCAGCTTCTGATGGTTTTTGATTCAATTAGTATCCAATGAATTTCAATAATTTTTATGAAATTCGTTGTCTATGATTGATATTTATCTGAAATATAATTATGGTAATCTATTGGTTACATAAATATCAATAGAGACATAGTGCGACGTCTCATTCCACCAATGAAAGAATCTTGAGTGCAAAACAGTGCTTGTTCTCTATAATATGCAAATGCAAACGTCTGAAAAGGTGTAAATTTTCAAATTGTGAACTTTCGTATAGTATACAATCTACGCACAGGTCTTAAAATCTGAAGTTTTTATCTTTTTCATAAGTTAAAAACAAAAATTCTATACTAATAATAATCTTCTATTAACTTTGTTCCATTTAGCATTTATATATAAAATGTATTCTGTCGTTGCGTGGGAGAAAAAGGAAGTAAAACCAAATAATCTCTATCGAGAGAATACGATGACAGAACAAGAAAATAAATATACGCCCATGTGTGTGTGCAGGCCTGCTAGGTGGCGTGTATATAGTTGTGAAATAACTAAGCAAGAAAAAGCATTTTTTCACAATCAAATATTGTGATTATATATATATCACGTTCTTTCTTGTCTTTGTCGACATTTTCTGTCAGTTATTATTCATCTCCAAAAATGAATAATGAAGATGTTACTCCTATAATACTTTCTTCAAATTATTCGGGTGCATGTGAGCACACTGCACTGACAAATAATGATATATCGAAACTTACGAATCAACAGTGCAATTTGATCTATGGGCCAACTCTTTTCTCACTTAAGTATCGAGTTCTTCCTTGCACATTGAATGGAAACTCACAATTTGCTTCCAGCGACTATGATGATATTTATACTTATAATATGGCTGGGCATTTCTCGACTTATAGACGAGGACGAGGATGGGATGGAAAACTAGGTGGTATGTATCATACTACAAGGTTAGTTAACTAAGAACTGTTTTGATTGAAAAACACTTGAATTTTTCTTTTTCTAATAGTGTATTACGTTTTTTGGCTAACGAATACAAAGTTGATCAAAACACATTTCTTTACGATTGGAGTTGCGATCCATCTGACAAGAATTCTCTCATGTCAACCGCTTATATCGACTTAGGCAATTATCTTTCAGGTAAAAAAAGATTGATTCACATTTAATTATAAATAAAGCTTTCGTCTATATTCAAATCGAACAAGAAAAACTTTCATTATGTATTAATCAAACTGTATTTTCTTTTACTCGATAAAATATTAATTGTAATAAGAGCATAAACAATTTCGAAGGTGTCCGAATCAGATGTAAACGTTATTTACGCTTTTTCTCTTGTAAAAACAAATTTGACAAAAATCTAAAGAAGAATTCAATGGAGAGTGCAAAAATTCTTAGGAATGAGGATGTGAAAATGATAAGGATTTCTCTTTTCACCTACCAATATTTTAGGGTACGTATGATTACAAACTTGAAAAACAGCATCGAGCGTTTCCTTTTCATTCTAAGACCGATTTTCGAATGAATAAATCTATTTTTTAAGCTTTAGAAAAACAATAAGAATCTAACAGAGGTGCGTAAGTATATACACAACTTGTACCTTCATATTTCTCTACTAAAATACGTACCATGCACCTTGATAAAATCAGGTACTTTGTCCAAAACCTGGTCCTCTGACCTATGGATCCTGTCGCTGAGGTTGACGGTGAGAGTGATTTAAGTGTGAGGTTCAGGGCGAATTGATTGTGAGTATGCGTGAGGGTGACGTAAAGGAGAAGGCAAGACTTCATGGGAGCCGTATTCCACTGATTCTGGTACTCAACTTATTCCGACTACACCTTAATCACTGCTACCTGAAAAAAAAATACCTTCAAGTACGCTCAGATTTCCTATTTCTCATGCGATGGGAATCAAAACAGAGTAAAAAAATGAAATAAAAGCGAAAGAGGGTTTGTCCGGGATGATGGTGGGGAAGAAAGGAACACATACGGTAGAATAGACAAACAGGATACATGACGATGAGGGTGATAGGGACAGGGCAGCACAGTAAGTCAACGAAATGTATAGAAGGTATGTTTACGATAAAGATAGTCGCCTGACCAGAACGGCAACCAAAGAAGCTAGTTAGTAATGTTCGGGAAGCTGCGTTCTTTCATAGACCCACAGCTTCGTTATTCTTAAAAACTCATTAGGACAAGGTGCCTTTTGTACTCGCATTTGCGCAGCCCTCTCTATGATTTTCTCATTCGCTTAGGAAAAATCAAGGGCTACATTCTGATTTAAATTTTCGACGTTGGAGGCACTTCACTACTCTTTTGATAGAGCACTACAGTAGATGTTCTATCCAACATGTTCGTGTGTGCGATTGTTGCCTCAATAAGTCGGGAACGAACTAGAAAATCAACCAATGAGATCAATTTATTAGTGGGGATTTTGCAAAGGTTTATTTTTCTTCCCATGAATCTCAATGCGCTTTTTCAATCATGTTTCACAAAATATTAGAGAGAAAGCATTTTAAACTTCCAATGTCAAAATCTTCTTAGAAAAGGTTGTCACACATGAAATGTTGAACTTTTCCAGACAATGGCGTGAAAATTGAAAAGATAAAATTGCAGAAATATTCGATAGTTTTATAAAAGATCTGTCATTCAAACTATAAATAAAAGAATAGCAAAGGTTTCATTTTAAAAATTCTTGAGAGCCACATATTTATTTAATATTTTAGTGGTATTCAGTGGTGGCGTTATTAGTCCTAGAGAAGTGGACAATCCAAATAATCTGGAATCGGACCAGGATGACACGATCTTCTATTGTTTTACTACTATTCAGGTAAAGATTCATCGAAAATCTAATATTTTAAATTCGTTGTCATACAAAAATGTAATTTAACACAAAATCGATCAATACTTATACACATCTTTAAATGTTTCATATTTGAAATAGTTAATATTCTATAGATGCGCCTATTTTCTACTTAGATCTTTCATGTGCCACAAACAGCAGAGCGTGCACGAACATTATTACAACAACTATCCAAATTCAAGTTGTTTCCAGTTACTGTGGCTACTCTACAGATGGTGTGTCACGATGCTCAACATGGCTTTTACACATCATCAATTCGTATGAAAAAACCTCACATCACTGATCTCAAACTTCATTATGGAGCTGATTTTTTGGATATTCATGCGGAACTCGTTGAAATGTTACAAGAAAAAGATTCTACTGGCATTACTTTCCTCCATGGACCTCCAGGCACGGGAAAAACCTACTATCTACGCTATCTGATCAATGAAATTGAAGACAAAAGTTTAATCTATGTTCCACCTGACCTAGTTAATGTAAGTTAAACGATAGCCTACGCTACATTTTCTTCTAAAACTTTTACGATATAATTGAGAATATTACAAATCAAAAATATCAAGAAAAATAAAGTTTCTTAGAGTCATTTCTCATTCGTCTCATTTGAGTGAGTTTTTTTCAAGACGAAGTGTCTGATTTCATAACTTGAAATTGATTTTTCGAGTCTTGATTGTCTTAAAACAAAATCTATATTAAAGAAATCAAAAAGATATTGATATTGAGTATTTCACCAGGTACAATAAAATCAGTTTTGAGTTCATACAAAATCTAAAGTCAACTTAACTCACTCACACTTTAACAAAAAATAAAATCATTCTCCACAAAATCTTACTTTGATGTCTTTTTGTTTCGAAGATTTTTTTGGAAGAATCTGTAGCAAATTCAAACTTGTTCATTGTAGGATATGACCAAGCCTGGTTTGTTACCTTTTCTTATGCAACATCCGAACTCAATTCTGATTGTTGAAGATGCCGAAAATATTATCCGTGATCGAAAGCAGGATAACTTTCTACCCAATCAAGCCGTAGCAAATTTACTCAATCTTTCCGATGGACTTCTTGGTGATGCTATGCATCAACAGATCATTTGTACGTTCAATTGCGATGTTCAGGGTATCGATCCTGCTCTTCTTCGTGAAGGGCGACTAGTAATCGAACACAAGTTTGATAAATTAACTATAGAAAATGCTCGTCAACTGTGTGTACAACTAGGTATACCTGGTAATGGTGAAGACATTCATGAATCGACCATCTTAGCAGATATCTATGCACGAAAGAATGCTGCAACAGGAGTTTCGACAAACGATCTCGATAATGGTCAGACAACGATGAAAAACAAACGACTATTAAGAAGAAAGAAACAACAAGCAAATTCTTTTTTTGGCTTTTATTCTTAATTGTATCACTTTATTTATTATAGAGAAATTATACAAGAGAATATAAAATATATTACATGAATCGAAGATTCTTATCAAAAACGTTAGAATCGCACAAGCCTTAAAATTTTCCATTTTAAAAACATTCTTTCTTTGATGAAGTCATGAATGTTACCTATCATAACTCATCGTATCACCTTCATAGCTTTGTGATAACAGTTAAATCTGAAACCAATTGTATGCTAAGAATACATCACTTTTTAAACTTACAATGATTCCATCTGGTAATCTAAAAAAGAAAATTATAATCTTCTCTTCGTTTTTTTATACGCTAAATGTTAGCTAGTTTTGCAGCACAATTTATTGATTCAATTCGATTGATAAAGCTATCCGATTTTTCAACAAACAATAGTTTGATAAATTTTGTATGTCTGATATTAGTATATCAAGCGTTGATTGTATCAAGAAATAAATGTAAATGTACTACTAAAATCAGTATTTAAAATATGAATTCATTCTGAAAGTTTGTTTTCTTTCTTATTTTGATCGTAATCATTTTGCAATGACAATACATTGAACTTTTTGATATTTTTCTTGAACATCTATTATATTCATCCTACTGCAAGAATCTGAATTGAGCGTGATAATTTATCACATTAAATTTGTTATTATATTACGTGTGTTTAACAGCTTACTTAATAATCATTAGGATCCAATATCTACAAAGTAAATTAAGAGACTATTCATGTAGTTAGGCATAGATTGAGATATGACACGAGTGTTGACAGTTTAATAAACGTGCATGTCATACTTTTTTAAAAATTTTTCTCTAAATACAACGTCATCCTAAAACCGGTTCCGAACAACTTGCATGTAATCGATAAAATGATGCTATAGTAGAAGTAATGTTTCACCTTGTGCTATCGGTATCATTTCTATGGGTGATAGCTCGATGTCATTTCAATCTTTATGACACTCACCAAACTGATAATATCAGTCGCTTGCAGTTTGACTGTTTGCGTTACACTGAGAACCGTCGGTCGTTGAATCCTTTCTTTTTTCTCGATATATACATACAGACAATTGAATATTGTCTTCGTCCGATCAACGTGAATAACACGTCGACTCAGGACTTTGTTAATATTCAGGGCCAAAATTTGACATTCGATGAGTTACGCCGTTTGAATGTCACTACGCAAGAATTAATTTCATGGTCGGCTTCGATCGATCTCGCTGAACAGTATCAGTATTATATTGATCAAAGGGACATTGCATCTGCAGTAAGTGAATTATTCTTCTTTAACTGCACAAGACCATGGTTCGGATCTTTATGTCAATACTCCTTTGAATTAGATAAAAGCATTTCATTGGTCGACGTTGTCGAAAAGACCTTTCGAAGTAAATATATTTATCGTGCTCCTCATAGAGTCACGAACCTCACGTGTGATGTTCATCTTCAATGCGACCGCGGTAATTCATCGATATGTCTCGATTGGCGCGAAGTGTGTAATGGTCAAATTGATTGTTTCAACGGAGGTCAAGATGAAGAGCAATGGTTCGATCTGGAAGTGAACGAATGCAGTGAGAACGAACATCGATGTTATAATGGATTGTGTATTCCACGAGAGTTTTGGGAAAGTGGTGACCCCATAGCAGATTGTCTTGATCAGTCAGCATCGTTCCAAACTGCTCATACTGCCACGAGTTGCTACATGAATCCATTCTTTCATTGCGAGGAGCATTCATGCCCGCCAGGTCCTGAGCAATTTGCATGTGGAGATGGACAGTGTGTAGACGATTTTGAATTGTGTCATAACAAGCGAGGTATTTTGTTGATTGAATCGATAAATGTTCAACGGAATTTATCTTACAATTGTTGGGTGGCTATAACTTGTCTCACTAAGCTGACAGATCAAGTCAATGGAACATCATGTCAGCAACTTTTCGATTCTTCTGATCTCAATAATTATCTCAAAACTTGCGAATATCTCTTTCAATTTCCAACTAATCCTGTACTTTTCGGTCATCTACGCTTTTTATATTTAAGGAAAGATGCTCGAGATTTGAATGTCAAACTAGCCCAAACACTAGATTATGTGATTTTCTTATTTCTATGTTTCCCAATGGAAATGATTCTTGTAAAATGAGTCATGAGATGGGTTTTTCATCGAATGTAACATATGAAAGTTGGATGTCTATTATTGACTCAATCAGACCGTATTGTCGCGGTTGTTTGACTAAACCCAAAAAAGAAAATAATTTGGAGGAAACATCACTGTATTGTTGCAAAAATTCATCGAAATGCATTTCAAAACATCGAATCGTCGATGGCATTTCGGATTGTCATTGGAACGATGATGAGGAACAAGTTGAACTGAGCTGTTCGATGAATGATACACGTCGTTTCAAATGTTCTAACGATAACAAGTGTCGATCACCATTTTTCTCGCGAGATATATGTTCACCCGTTCATTCACTAGAACAAGATGAAATCTTATTTCACGAAATATGTGATCAAGTTGTACATCTGTTGTCTGAAATGATCGATGGACAAAACTATACAGATGAGACTGAGTGTGAATATTGGCCGTGTAGCAATATCTACACGCGATGTGATTTGTTCTGGAATTGTCCTTCAGGAGAGGATGAAGAAAACTGTAACAATTCAAAATGTCCTCCACGCTCTCTTGCATGTATATCTCCAGATGATGGCACATTTAGCTGCTTGTCAGCAGATCAAATTGGTAATGGAATCATCGATTGTCTTGGAGCATCTGATGAATTTTCGTACTGTCCCACAAAGAAATATGAAATAAGAGATCACAGATTATTTCAATGTTTCAATGATACGAAATGTGTGAGATACTCTAAATTGTGTGATGGACGCACTGACTGTCCATTGTATGACGATGAAGCATTTTGTAGGGACATATATCAACCATGTGATAATGATGAGCTCGTGAATCGAAGTTTTGTAATAGATACTTTGTGTCAAATGAAAGCTACGCAAATGATCTACTTTTTATTGGAAACCTCACGAATCAACCTACAACACGACAACAGAATCATCAATCCTTTGGCTCAATGGCCAGTAGAGCGTAACATCATGAGTAATGATAACATTGACAAATCTTCGGATCCTGCGTGGGCATGGCGTTGTAATCGCGGCCTCTACGCTCGTGTCTGGTCAGATAGCAACAACACCGAATCCTACAAATGCTTTTGTCCACCAAGTTACTACGGAGATTTCTGCGAATATCAAAACCAAAGAGTTAGTCTCACATTGAGATTGACAACAGCCTATCGGTATCGTATATATGCTATTGTTGTTCAGTTGGTTGATGATAACGATGATCGTCGTGAAGTAAATTCCTACTATCAGTTCACTTTCACTCACGGTCACACTTGCAGAATGAATATCGATATTTATCTGTTGTATTCTCAACGACCCAAAAACCGTTTTAAGAACTACAGTGTGCATATCGATGCATTTGACAAAATTTCGCTGACATACCATACAAGTTGGTACTTAACTATTCCTTTTCTCTTTCTACCCGTTCACCGATTGTTAGCCAAACTAAAAATACCAGTTTACCAAACTTCAACTTCTAATAACTGTGCTTTTTCATGTCATCACGGAGAGTGTATGAAATATGTAAATGAAAAGAAATTCTTCTGTCGATGTCATACAGGTTGGTCCGGTGCTCAGTGTCATATTTCTATTAAGTGCACCGATTGCTCAGCAGCCTCGATCTGTATTGACTCGATTCACAATCGATCGATATGCGTTTGTCCTCTCAATAGGTTTGGTCCTCGCTGTCTACTATCATACTCATGTCCGCCAGACTTTTGCAAAAACAATGGTCAGTGTGTGATAATCGATGAAAGTATGACTGAATCAAGCTATGTTTGCATTTGTCCAGAAGAATTCTACGGAGAAAGATGCACTCAGCAAAAATATACACTAGAAATCGCTTTGAACAATTTAAAAATTCCATCATACATGATAGTCTATCTTATTACTGTGACCAGCTTTGATGAGCCGATGAAAACAGTAATGCTACAAAAACTGTCCATGTTTCGTCGCACTGTAATAATGTACTCTCAAGATCGTTTTGATATACTTTTTGCTAATATCGATGGTAGTTACTATTTGGGTTCATATAAACGATCTTCACACTTTGATGTCTCAATATCGATCATTCCTACTCAACGGTGTGCTCCAATCCACGAAATACTGAACTCGACGCTACTTGCTTTGCCCAAAATTCGACAAGTCAAATATTATCACATACCATGTCAGACTCACCGCAATCTTTTGTGTTTTTTTAATGAATCCTACATGTGTTTATGCACTCTCGAACATCACGCTAACTGTTTTCACTTCAATCAAATCAGTCTAGCATGTGGATATAATAACGACTGTGAGAATGGAGCAGAGTGTTTACAAAACGATCCTGAATGTGCGTTGAATACAATCTGCGTTTGTACAGATTGTTTCTTTGGTGATCGATGCCAATTCTATGCCAAGGGTATTGGTTTGACACTTGACGATATTTTACGCTATGAAGTCCGACCAAATATGACGTTAGGTGATCAACCACTTTCAGTGAAAGTTAGTGCAACTTTAACAATGATCATGTTCGGCTTAGGCATGATCAACAGTCTTTTCTCTTTCGTGGCGTTTTATAGTACAGATTCAAGAAAAGTAGGTAGTGGAATATACCTTCTTGCATCGTCGGTCACTTCGCTTCTCACACTTAGCATGTTGACATTCAAATTCTGGTTCCTCGTTCGTACTCAAATTAGTGTATCTGTTAATCGTTCTGTTCTTCGTGGAGGATGTGTAGCTATCGAACCTGTTCTCAAACTTCTCTTATATGTGGACAACTGGCTCAATGCCTGTGTAGCAATGGAACGATCAATTACGGTTTTCAAAGGAGCTAGTTTTGATAAGGCGAAAAGCAAACGCATTGCTCAATGGACTATTCTTTTCTTACCAGTCTTCGTCATGGGAACCATCATTCATGAGCCCCTTAACCGCGATTTGTTTGAAGATAAAGAAGAGCAACGTAGTTGGTGCGTCACTTATTATTCTCATTTCGTCCAGCGTTACAATACAGCTATTCTATTTTTTCATTTCCTCGTCCCGTTCTCCATTAACCTTTTCTCTGCTCTATTCATAATCTTTAAAGCCGCCCGTCAACGATCAGCAGTTCGAAAACAACAAAGCTACCAAGAACATCTTCGTGGACAATTAAAGGAACATAAACAACTGATAATCAGTCCAGTGATTCTCGTTGTTTTGTCACTACCACGTCTCATCATCTCGTTATTGCCCGGTTGTGTAAAAGCTTATCGAAATCCCTGGTTGTACCTTTTGGGCTATTTCATTTCATTCATTCCGTCAGTCCTCATATTTGTTATATTCGTTTTTCCTTCGGCGTTGTACATGAGACAATTGAAACATTCGATGAGAAGATTGCGATTACAAAGTCATTGAGAATAATGTAATTATAATTTTATAAATCATAGGAAACTTTTCGCAAAATAATGAGTCATATTCAAGACGTGATACCTTCAGATGTGAATCACCACTAAAGTTGATATTTTATCTGCATGTAAGACTTGATGAAACTAATGGAATTCTAAAATCCATCATCTTCACATCTTGTTCTTTTCGGATTACGACTGTTTTATTAAATTTTACATTGAGTAAGACATACATGAAAAAATTGATATAGGTCACTTAATATGTTTAAACGCTTTTTATGCTTGTATGAGCATTTGTGTTAGAATCAATATGACCAATGCTATTGAATGAGACATACGAAGTTTTTTCTTTTAAAACTAAGAAAAAAGAGAATACAAATAAAATGAGATGAAAATGTTTAGAAATTATTTACAACAATCTTCATTTCGAATAATAAAAAATAAAATTTGTCTTTTCTTTCAATATTTTGTAAAAAAACAATTAGCATGCAAAATGGCAAACAAGATGTTTCATGTTGCTTTTAACGTCGAATAATTATCGTCCTTCTAGTTTTGATTTTATTTCTTTTGTTATGAGAAAAAAAATCTTCACTCATGTTACATTAATTTCATTTCATACTCTCTCATATGTTTTGTCAGTGTACGTTTTGCTAGAAGAAAAGTAACGCGGGATATTATTTCGAAATTATTATTCGTTATTTAATAATGGACGATTTAGAAAATGTTTATGCACTCCGTAGACAAATTAATAGACTTGAATCTTGAGGATGAGAGTGTGAGATCAGCTACCAAGACACGTGTTTTAACCCGGCTAAGAGTCTCATCAATTGGCTTTAATCTCTAGTTCGATATAAGATAAGGTTTTTTTTGATTTTTTTGAGAATAGTTGGTATTTTATTTTGATTGAATTTGAAATATTAGAAAAATATGATTATATAAAGTTGTAGAAAGGATTGCGAGTTACAAGAACAGTAAAGTGGTTGTCAGGATTTTCTGTGTTTTTTTTTATATATGCAGATGGTGGTTATGCCAATAGTCTTTTTTCGTGATGATGTTGGTAGATACTATTTTAGATTGGTTGTATTATTTGGTTTCGATTTACGTTTTAGTTTACGTCTGTATTTGCCTAGATTTTGAAGAATAATAGTTTTTCAATGTAAGAGGTAATGTGTGTTTTTCAACAATAATCTTTTCGGTCGTTTGCGGATCAGTTAGCTTTTTGTGTCTCGACGATTTCGATCGCCAACAATCATCATGACGTGTTTTAATGGTGTGTTTTTGAATATGTTATCATAAACTTGATGCATATCACGTTTAAATGAATGTAATCATTATTCATGTTTGTAATGAATAATTAATTTAGATTTTTGAATAGTATGTTGATTTTCCGTTTGCTTGATATTTTCTTTTGTATGATTATGTTGTTGATTTATGGTATTGTTGTGATGTTCTGCTCTGGCGGCACTTGTTGCCGCTTGTGATTGTCGAAATGTTGGTTTTTCTAAAAGTTTGTTACTTATAACAGAAAATTCATTTTCATTGTTAATAAATGATAGAAATGGTGTTATTGATATGTATTGCGAATAAAATTGTTGGAATTCCTTCTCAATAAATAATAGTAACATTAGATTAACTAGCCATTGTTCATGTTTGTAAGTGTCGAACGTAGATGAATATCTTATGGCTCTAACTACCCATGCAGTCAGAAAAGCGAAAGCAACGCGTTAAAACTCATAAATTCGGACATTTTTCACCAATATATACGACGTTTATACATAAAGAGTTTTAACGCATATTGCACACAATTAGTGTATCGCATTAACAGTAACATCTATTAAAACTGGTAAATTCAGACATTTTCGACGATGTGCATCCTGTTTGCATTGAGAGCGTTTTGAATCAGTTTCCAAGTGATCACTTTATCGTATTGGTACATATATGTCAATACGAGATATTTCGATTACGTTGCATATAAATAATAATAAATGAAACTATTAAAGAGTCGCTGCAGAGCTTACGAATTGATATTACAATTATAAGATGAGTATTCAGCAGCAAATAATATAGTTGAAAGAATATGAATTGATAGAAAATCAGAGATTGAACAATATTGGTAACTTATGTAGTTTTACATTTTTTTGAAGGATAAATTTATTACTTTTTAAATGTCAATAA
>JAJEKB010018076.1:0-54588 GCA_022393335.1 Macrotrachela quadricornifera
AAATAAATAAAATAAACAAAAAATTTCAAGATAATAATAAGACAAAAAAAAAAACAAAAGAATTTTTTAAAAAATAAAAACATAAGCAATAAGAGATAATATAACAATACTTCCAACAGTTAAGCCAATTTTTGTTAATGATGACATTCGATTCAAAAAATTTGCATCTTTACGATATTGGTGAGACATAGATGCAAGTTTCGTTGCTTTTTCACTAAGTCCTAAATAAAAAGACAAAAAATTTTATTAAAAAATTTGTTTTTAATTTTATATTATACCTTGTAATGTTTCACCACGTGCCATAACATCTTGAATATTTGAAAACATTACCTTTTGTACATCAACTAAATCGGTTCTTAAACGACTCATAGAATCGCGTGACATAACATCTTGTATATTGGTAACCATGATATTTTGTCCATCACGACCATCATTTCTTGAACGATACATAGCTTCACGTGAATTTCGACTATCAGCGTATTGCTTTTTCATTTTTTGAATATAATTATCTAAAGAAAAATAAAGCAACAATTTTATTTTTCAATTAAAGAAAAAAATAATTTAAATTTTAACAAACCAAATTCAATAAATGAATATGGTCGAGCAGCTAATTGAATTTTCTGTCCATATTGTGCAATAAATTCTTGTGCAAGATCTTCAAGATATGCAAATGCATATTTACGTGGAAAGGTTTTTTCACATAAAGTGATATAACAAACATCATGATCAATTAAACAACTAAAATTTTATAAGAAATTATATATTTTTATTATATACATATTTATATACATACTGAAATATATAAGGATCGGTTTCAATGCTTGCTTTTGATGGAGAATTTTGTGTTAGACGCCGAAGAATATTTTTTGCTTGGTTTTGATATTCAGTACCGCTACGACCAGCCTAAATATTTAAAATAAAAATAAGAAAGAAAGAAAGAAATAATAAAATATTTTACTTCATCACGTATATCATTATGAACAGATGCAGCAAGAGGAAGACCATCGGCTACACGCCCAATCATTGTCATTAAAACCATTTTGAAAAAGAATTTAGTATTTAATTCACTACGTGGTCTAGTCTTATTTATCCAATTTATACGTGTGTATATGACGTGAAATACCCTGTGTTCGATCAAAAACATAACCAATGGATAAACATTTGAAAAAGATGTCACTAATATCTACTGATTTGAAATAATTACACGACACATTATCGACCTGTGTTGATAAAAAAGAATGACTAATAACTTAGAATAGAAAAATATATCTTTTGCAATAGTTACCTAATTTTGACACGCTGGCCATACACGTATCAAAATTGCACAACTGTTGGAAGTGATGCATTAAAAAACCCATGGTAGGTCGAAATGTTCCTAGACCATTTCTGGTTCCGGCACTACTCCTAGTTCTGGTTGATACATTAGAGTGATATGTGACAAAATGTGTAGATTTAATTCGTGGTCACTACAGACTTATTTTTCTAATGTAGACAAGATTTCGTCATATGCATCCATCCCACGACGTTTTTAACGCATATTTATGAAATAACAAAAAAAAAATAAATCGAAAATCTTATGTTAATTTATTTGATGATGATATCTTTAAAAGAAAAGAACATAAGATAATTAGTAATTGATGCCATAAACGACCTTCTTCAATACGAACATCAATAAGAGATTTTATTGATGAAATGTCGTCGAAATTTTCCCATGATTTTTTTTCATTTTTGGTTCTGTATTTTTCAACCCACGATAAACATCCCTTATATCTTGTTCAATATCCGAATCTAATAAACCTCGTAGCAATTCAATGCCAGCAAATGGTGGTAATAGAAGCCTGAAAACTAGCAAAAGGTGATATCTTCACAAAAGTGCATAATTAACTAGACGATAACATTATTTGCTGCAATTGCACTACAAAGAAGTGATCCAAATCGCACAATACCTACCGCTTTGAATGAGTAAATATCCGCTTCGTCGATTCCAAACAGACTAGACAGGCCAAATAGAATTTAAAAAATGCGATTGCTGTTGCTACGAAGAAACACCAATGATATTTCTTAGTTTATTCGTAATCTTATTGACCGAACGGATAACAAGCAAACAATGAATATTTGCGTATATACATATATATATACATACGTACATGTACGGTTTAAGAAATGTCACAGCTAGAATCAAAAATGAATCGAAGTCATGTTCATCTTCTTAATCTGTCAGATCAGATTTTACTTATGATTTTGAAAAAACTTGAAAATATTGATGTTCTCTATTCATTATTGGGTTTTAACAATGAACGACTTGATAATTTAGAACAAAATACAATTTTTACAAATACTCTAAACTTTGTATTAACATCCTCAACTGATCATATCTCATCGATTAATCCACAAATACTTGATCGTCTTTGTAACTATGCATTACCACGAATCTGTTCTAACGTAAAATGTCTTATTATTGAACCATTATCAATGGAACATATTCTTCTTGCTTCTTCTCCTTATCCAAATTTGATCGAATTGAAACCTTATAATTTAGAACGAAGAACTGCTTTACATTATTTTACAGGTAATCATTCAGCATTTTTTTAAAACTCAAGTTATTTTTAAATAGCAAAAACATTGAAAGGATAATAAATATATATTATCTATTTAGATGATTTCATGGCTCAACATATTTTCAAATATCAAATCGCAGATTTTACCATTATTAATAATGATAAATGTACCATAGGAATAGATTTATTGGATTATAGTAAAAATGTATATGGACATAAATTTAAATTTTTTTGAAAATCTGACGCAGTTGACTGTTATTGCACCATCTAATTCACGATATCCACCTTTATCACTTGTTGGTTTACCATCAATTATCTGTTCTTCTTTGATTCTTACGAAATTGTCAATCCATGTGGCTATTTTTGATGATTGTCTTTTATTGCTTGATGGTCGTTTTAAACAACTCTCAACATTCATTGTTGAAGTGCATATGTTCTCTAAAATGTCATATATTGGTTATAATCGAGTAAACTTTTATGTTCTATTTTGAAAAAAAAACAACCAACTTAAATATACAAGTTTTTTTCATATTGTAAAACTCTAGCAGCTAAATCCATCATTTCGATTATTTAGCAAAATCCTATAGTATATTTCGAGTAAGGGAACTGGATATGGTACTTTCACTTTAATGTTAAAGCTACAGTAAAAATAAACACAGAATTGAATATCAAGAGGTAGATATTATGTTTCACTTTGACTCTGATTTTTTTTTGAAATCACATTCAAGTGTCACATTTCGACGAAACTATACGACTTGGATGAATCCGATCAAATTTTGTAAGATCCGCCCAGGCGACAGGAATCCAGGAAACGAATTGACTAACGAATTCTCACTCTTAGAATTTGATCTGATACTATAGTAAGGTGTAATCAGATTCAACAGATAGGATCTATTAGTAGGTTCGTTCGTCGGATTTGACACAGTTCCGAAAGAGTGTCAGCTGGATCTGATCGAATTCCACTATTGGAATAGACCATCTCGATACTCCTTTTATTTAATCAGTATTAGATACAATAGGATGCCGATTGATGCGCACAAAGATTCTAAAAGTTCTGGCTGAGAGTGTGAAGCGCGAATATAAGTGAAGGTAAGACCGGAGAGCTTGACAGAGTTTTCTATTTTGGAAATTGCATTTTTCGTTTCTTGCGCGTCATTCATAGGCCTAAATACAATACTGTAACACTTGGTCTTATTTAAGCACCATGTTTAAACCGTAGGTTCCACTTTCCGAAATTCCATCAGATTTTACTGGATTTCATTATATTACATAAAACTTCAATAAGATCCAATTATAATATTGATGGACGTGGATACAAACTAATAGATTATTGATAGAAATGTACGCATGATTACTTTTATACTATCATCTTAGATTGTTCACATTTAAATAATCAGATCGCTATGTGAATATTGTTTTTGTTTTATTGTGCTTTATTTCATCAATATTAATCTGATAAATTCTTATTTTGTAGAATAATTTACCCATTTTGAAATGTTTCTCACTAATATGTCGTCGTTTGGCTGATGATTATAATTATGATGATCGGGTTGTACCGCTTGTTCGTCGTATGTCACATTTGGAAAAATTAATTTTATATCTTCGTATTCGTGGACGAAATACATTTATCGATGGTTCGCATCTTCATAATGATATTCTTATTCATTTGTCACGACTTCAATCATTTACATTTTATGTTAGTACTGATAATTGTATTAAAAATATTGCTCGTTGCTTATCTGATGGTGATATTCAGCAAACGTTTACTTACAAAGGATATCAACAAGCATCTTGTATTCTATCTAACCTTAAGAGACGTCGAAGATGGTGCCAGATTTTTTCACTTCCATTTCAATTTGAATATTTGGCAGGTATCACCAATAAGTTTCCATCTATAATATTTAATTATGTTACTTGTTTGCTAGCTGGTGATTCAATTCCATTCAGACATGAATTCTTTATTCGAATTGCTCGAGCATTTCCTGTACTTAAGGATTTATGTATCACGAACTTTATGCCACAAAATAATTGGTATTTTAACAATCATAATCATTCATATACAATCATTGAATATCCTCATCTCGTCTCACTTAATATTACGTATGTACATATTGATTATATTGAACAATTTTTAATGGAAACAAAAACATATTTCCCTCGTCTAAATGAATTGAAAGTATTCTATGTTGGATTAGAAATTATTACAGAAAACTTTACACGGAACATAACACGACGTAATTGTGCCAATATAAAACAATTAATTACTGAAGATAGATTGGTCTATCCACAAGAAGTTTACTCATATTTTCCTTTATTGTAAATTTTATTATTTGATTAAATAAAAAATTCAATAATTGTCATCAAAAATACAGTTATTCAGAATAAAGCAAGTCATATTATTTAGTTGTTTGTGATGTAATAAGTGAGATTATCTGGACCAATCGTAATCTTTCTTTTGATTTTCGTTTTCTAGACGCCGGGAACTATTTCCTTATGTTATATTAATAAGAAAAAAAAGTCATTAAGAAAGTCATAAAATGGACAAAAGATTATCGATCTGTAGATGAAATAATAGGATGTTCAACATGTTCGGCTCGAAAGTGAAACCGTTCTAGATTTTCGACGACGAGTAACGACATCAGTCTGACGAGATAAGGTCCCCAAGCGTGACCCTCGGTTCTAAATGAGATATATACCAGTTTGTAGAACTCGACGAACTGATTCTCGTGGTATGCTTCATTTTTCCTCATGAACCTTCAAATGAGAACAACTGATCGATTTTCCTAGTGAATTTCTTCAGTTTGGATAAGTTTTAAAACAATTATTAGAAACCTGAGATTTCAAGAGTATCTAAGTTTTGAATCATCAAGTTGAATCATAGCGATGTCGCTTGCAATAGTCTATTTTTAAATTAATCTGCATCATAAATACAATAGCTTTAACAGCAGCAGAAAATCTAACCATATTTGTTTATTAATAATTTATTCAATTAGTCAACATATTTTACTATATCCCTAGCATCATCAAGACAAGGTATTTTCACAGAAATTTTGACAATATATAGAGAGAGAAGGAGAAGAAAAGGAAAAAATGTATATGTATATACATATATTTATATGACGTCATATTCATAAACATTCGAGTGATTCCAATAAGTAGAAAACACTAGAATACTTCGATTACTGATGTATATGGTTATGTACTGACATTTTTTACTGCTGTTAAAGCTATTATATTTATGACGCAGATTAATCTAGAAATAGACTATTGCAAGCGACATCGCTTATGATTCAACTTGACGATTCAAAACTTAGATACTTTTGAAATCTCAAGTTTCTAATAATTGTCTTAAAACTTATCCCAACTGAAGAAATTCACTAGGAAATTCGATCAGTTGTTCTCATTTGAAGGTTCATGAGGAAAAATGAAGCATACCATGAGAATCAGCTCATCGGGCTTTACAAACTGGCAAATATCTCATTCAAAACCGAGGGTTACATTTGGAGACCTTCCTTCGTCAGTTGAATGTATTGCGACGAAGAAAAGGGGATAATTCTCCACTTTTTCTGTCAAAAGTTCGATTTTCAGGAAAAATAAAATAAAATAAAAATGTTGATGTTTTTCAGCGAAAATCTTGGATCTTTTCAGGATTTCTGACATTTCATGCATATATAGTGGTTCTTCAAATATACTCAGCAGAATAGAAATCAACTCAAAGAGTAGATAGGACACAAAAAACCAAAAATGAACAACTTTTTATTTTTTGCTCACGAAAGGATGTCGTTTTAAGGTCAACAGAAAAAGAAAAACAAATAATTATTTGGTGTCAAATAACACAATCATTTGTGACTCATGAAGACTAAAAGTAGGGAAGGGTGTGGACAAGAGTATATTCCCGCCAAATAATTGGAAATTTCTTTTACTTGCAGCATTTAGAAATTTAAAAAATATCATGAAATAAAGATTTTCGAATGTTTTCCTAAAACACACGGGATTAAATGAAAACTGTTTTCGAACAAACTATAAAAAAAACTCAAAAGTATTTTGCTCCGTAAAAAATTAACGACTATACAATCATAACCAACATAAAAATTCTAAAATCTCTTATTTTAAGAATATGCTATATTACTTTCTACGTGTGAAGTTCTCTTTTTGCCGAACAATTTTCAGAAATGTGTTTGCCTTCAGCGGTAAAAATGCTGGAAGAATATTTTAAGTGGTATGTGATGTCAGTTTAGTTTTTGGGAAGAACTGATGCGAAAGCAGAATTTCATTCATGTGCAGGGTTTTTATATCGGACAATAATAAATATTACATAAGTGTAATCAGATTTTTCAGGCTAAGAGCTGAATCCTAAAAAACTTTGGCTCATTGTGCCTTTTATACAGCATAAATTTGAGCAACAATTGAAGATGTGAACGCCTTCGACATTACAATATTGAGAAACCTTATTGAGACTTCGAATGAAAAGAATTTTCTTTCTACCAAAACTAAATGATAAAATCTAATCCACTTAAGTTATTTTAATAAAAGAAAGTATTCGTTATTTTTGTAATTTTCACTTGTTTATCTGCATGAAATAAAATAAACAGTAAGAGCATGTATTGAATCATCATGAATTTCATATATATGTAATTGTAAAAAATGTAGATAATAGATTTCAAAATAAAAATGTAACGGAACAGACTGCATTTATTTATTAATATTCTATTAAAAAATAACTGAGAATTACAAAAAAGTAAAAATAATAATCGCACGATAGGCTCAGCCCCAATTAAAGATGTAATACTTGATTTTATCAATATTTGTTTCGGATTACGTTTGAGAAATTTTATTATATTAAATTATGCAAATAAATCAATAAATAAATTATTTAATACAGTTTGATAAAATTCTTTATTTCATGTTAAAAATAAATATTTGAAATAAATATAGGTTTTTGGATTAACATAATTGTTTACAAACATTATTGAATTGTTGAATAGATGAAGTAATACGAAGAAGAAAAATGCGAAACAATGATAAATAAGCATATAGTAACAAAAAAACACTGAGTTTTTGTCAAAAATATATAAATAAGAGTATATTGTTATTCGTCACTGTCGTTTAATTGAATTTGAATTAAGTGTAAATAAATAATCTAATAAATAAACGAATTTTTGGTAATAATAAACTTTCTAGTGAATTAATTGATGCATTATTTAACGATAGAAGTGATTCTTGTAAAAAGGAAATAAAATTTTGTAGAAAAATAAAAACTACATTATTCAGTTTTTTTTTTGAAAAATAATTCTGAAATTGAAAAATAAAATTGACAAACAATTGAGCAAGATCAAGTGAATAAATAAACACATTGATAATGACTTAATATCAGTAAATCTTTATCTAGAAACAAAATATTTTCTATTTCTAATTAATAATCAGCTAGACCTGGAAAATCATTATTAATTGTTTATTAATTCAAGCGTAGGTAAGTAAGAATCTAACAATGAAAGAATATTATCAATTAATATTATTAAACTCGATTTTAATAATAAATGTCGAATAATAATACAGAATATTTCATAAGAAATCAATATGTTTTATGCTTCATCTAGTATCAATTTATGATATCGACTATTGATAACATTACACATCCATCGGCTATCATACTCTTACATCAGGTCACTCTCACTTATCCCACCTTCATCTCTTGCGAGCGATGTTTTTCTTACATCGTCTCATCCTCACGCTCTCATTTATCTAATTTTGCTTCTATAAATTCCCTCTTTCTTAGCCACTAACGTTCACTAACCAAGTTATTCCTTGTCTAAAATTGGGCAATGATTCTGATTTCAAATCTTTTAAATAATCTGTATCTAAGAAGCTTCATACCATAACATATTTTCAATCTCAAAAAATTATATAACAATTGAGTTAATTATTTGAGATTTCGTATGACAAAAAAAGACAAGCAACCTAAACATTTGATGAAATAAGATTTTTAAAAAAATATCATCTATTTAATTAGAAAAAATTTTGTGGGACCTTTTGGATCCCCCTATGTAGTATACCTTAATTTCTCGGGAGTTCTCTCAATTGAAATGGTGCTTTGGAAAATCACCCGTATTCCGAAATTCAATGTTTGAAACTCAATTAAAATCTTTTAAAGATAATTATTCTACAGCTAAGTGTAAGCACATAAATAACAACACAACATTACTTGCATTATTCAATCTATTAGATTAAAATAATTCAAAGAAAATAATTTCGATAAAAAAAATACTAAATAATAACTATTCTTTTTTTAATATAGTAAGATTAAATAAATATTTACTAGAATAAAAATTTACGCAACTTGAATTAATAACATCAGTTTATAGTTCTTTAAATGTACAATTTTTATTTCGATATTTGATTAAATAATTAACAGAATTATCTGATATGCCATTATCATGTGTTGTTAACAACATCTTTAGCAAAAAAATAAACTAAAATTTTAAACGAAAAGAAACTATTTTAAAATCATACAAATGGATAAATTGATAAAGATAACACGTTAAATAAATGAATAAAAATTCAATACATGTGTTAGATACATGGTCCATCACAAAACGACATCTAAGTTTTCTTATAAGATGAGATTTTTCAAGAAAAGTGAGAGTACACTCCGGAAAAGAAGAATTTTCTCCATTCATTTATATAGAAACAATTATTAAATCGTATCGAAAATATAGTCTTGCATTTCATATAAATTAGCTATTCTGCATATATTTCATTTTGATTGAATGTGACTCATCAAAAAAAGAGTACAAAGGAAAATTCGCCAGTATTCACAAACGAATTTAAATATATTTTTTAACCATTAAAAATGGAAAACAATCTTATTTTAATCTTATCCAGCGTAACAAACTTAATCACAATATCATATATTATGATTTTGAAAAAATTTACTTATTTAGATCAAAATTATCAATGTGGAAATTTTACATCTTGAAAATCTGATGATGTTTCAAGATGAATACCCAGACGCTTATAATTATAAATATATTGATTGAACCTTGAACTATCTCTATGAAATTTATGAATGTTTGATTAAGATTAAAAGTAACAATCATATACATATATTTATCATGATTTATATTTTTGTTTTCTAGAAAATATGAAATTGAGTACATGTCGGTTGCTTCATATCACATCAATCAATAGCTTTGACTTTGACGATGATGATAATAAAACGACTTCGACTTTAGTATATTAGTTCATTAATTTATCAAATGATGAATATAATGATAAAACTTATTCGTATTAGACATTCATGCACCAAATAATAAATAATTGTGATTCTTTTTTAATTTTCATAAATTTTTCTCTTTTTAATTGACTTTTAATTTTATCTGGAAACAACCGCATATTATCATATATTAACTACAATGCAGGAATTATTTCAAAGAAAATTTTTGGATAAAATTATGTTACAGTCGACATCAAAATCTAGTTGAGATTGGAACAATAGATTTAATTAAATATAGAGATAAGAGGCACAAAAAGAAAACAATTTTTAAAATAAAAAAACTTTTTTAATAGTATAAAATTGTTTTCTAAGAACAAATCGTAATCCATTTTCTAAGTGGCCGTAATTTTTTTATAAAAAAATTTGATAATCAAAAAAGATAATTTATTCTTGTTTATTTTATTTATCTTAATACAGAATCATACCGCTTGTGTGAGTCATGCAGCATATTTAATGTATGTTGTATCACTTACATCTTGATGCAAAAAATTTGACATACACGATTTCTTCTAAAGATTCGACTTGTTATAATAAATCTTTGGCGTAAAAAAATATTTAATAAATAATATTTTTTAAAAACCTTCTTCATTGATTTTTTTCAACTTCTGCTCGATATAAAAAAATAACATCTATGGCAGTTTTTCAACATACAACTAAAAATAAATTAATATCTCAATGTCCTCTACATAAAAAATAAATATCTTTTCATTAATATGGATATTACAAACACGCATCCTCTCATACATATTTCTCATATGATGCGTTATAGCGTTCTCCAAGAAATCGTATGTATTTTGGATATCTTTTTTAGAGCTGTGGCAAAAATGAATTTCCCGGAAAACGCTATAACGCATCGAATCTATTCTATTGTTCTATGTCTCATCATTTTCTTTCATTCTCTTCGTGTATTCTCTCCCTTTTGCGTTCATGTACATCTAAGCTAGCTATCACGTATTTTTGTGTATTATTTTAACTTCTTTTTATATGTGATCGTTAATTTTCAACCTGAAAATAGGGACAACAGAAATAAATGTGAAAAAAAAAATAATGAAATGTTGAAATGACTTATTTGTGTAGAACAAAAATTGATCTTTTTACAATGTCAAAAATCCGTCCTACAGAATTTCGTTCTCTTTTAAAAACAAACAGTACACAATTGAAATGGATTTTACTTTGTAGATTGTGGAGTTTTTCACGCTGTATCTTGCGGCAAGTTTTATTTTTTAATACAATCTATTGAGTGATGAAAAAACGAAATGCGGCTGTTTAGTCTGTCCTACCTTTATTTTTTGAGAAATAAAAATGCATCTAACAAACTTTCTTTACTTACTCTCTTACTTTAAGAGCTAGAACCTTTATTTTTCACAATAAATACAATTTCAAATGATCTTTAAAATGACTATTTATTTGTTAAAATTGCTTAAGTAGTTGCAAAGATATATCGATAGAAAAATTGTGGTGCACTTTTTTTTTCATACATTATTAATATTAAAAATTACAAAAAACAAAAAATGTACTCTTATTTGTAATTTAATCAAATATTATGTCTTAATTTTAGGAACAACACGATAACAGTTGTGAATATTCCCATACTAATCGAATATTGTTTTGTACTTGTATTTGAGCTGCAGACACCTGCAGAATTTCCTATATTGCTCACACATGATGAAGAATATCTTGAATAACATGAAGTAAGACAGCTATCATCATTACATTGATCTTGAGAGAAACTGCCTACAGTAGATGGTGTACAATTATTTGTTGAACAACATGAACAAGTACATGTTTTATTTTCGACAAAATAAATCATAAAAATAATAATAAATAAAAATGATTTAATAAAAATATTCATTTTTTGCAAAAAAAATAATGAATAATAATATTATTATGAAAAAAGTAGAATAATTCTTATTATATAGAAAATAGAAAAATAAATTGATTTTCAGTTGTTTATTTAACTTATATAATTGAATTTGTAAGGATTGCATAGAAACACAAAACTTATGCTTGTTTAAATTTAAAAAAACTACGTATGATTCAAAAATGTTTTATCTGTATGAAATGAAAATATATTATGATGAATATAAAACTAATTAGATATGAAAATTTAGGTGATTTTTAAGTGCATTATCGAAGTAATTGTTTATTTAATAGTCATAGAAATTATTATTGTTTCTGAAGATATTACAGGATACTTTTTGAATTGTATTGCTCATATTTCTATGAATTAGTACAAATTATCCTTAGTTTCATTGAGATTCAACCGTAAATAAAATAGAGAAATTGTTTTTTCATTTTTTCAACGGTTAAAAAAAATTATTTTCATTGACCAATATTCTTATCAAAAATATATGACAAATGTTTTTATTCACAAGATTATTTTTATAATCAAATTGAATTGTCATTTGTAATCTTTTGTCATTCTATAAAGAGCCGGATCATTTCATTCGTAATTTTAATGAAAAAAATGAGATTTCTTATAATTCAATTATGTTTCATAACTATCCATGTCTACCTTTCGATGGCTATTCTTTATCGAGGAACATTATGTGGTTGGGCTTAAAAGACAACTCGTCAACCAATTCTATGCAATGGAACCGATCCACGTCGTTCATGTCCTACAGGTTATTCTCGGCAAGTACTCCGAGATGGTGCAGTTTACTGTTACAAAACCAATACAACTACTGAATCACAGTATGGATTATTAGGTACAATATGTGGTGGACTAGCACGTAATCCATGTGGTGGAGTAAGTCCAGCTGTACAATGTCCTGCAGGATATACACAAGATTTTCGCCATATTTGTTATAAGACTGATTCGAAGGTAGAAGACTTACCAGGAACATTTTGTGGAGTCATTAGTGATAATATAGGACCAACGTGTGATGGATTATCAGTAGGAAAATGCCCAAAAGGATATGTTGCAATTAATTATGATCAAGAAAAATGGCATGCATGTACTAAAGAATAAACATTACTAATATAATACTAGAAATAGGTTCTTTCTTTAAATATAGCATGAATATTTATATATCAAAATTCCTGTAAAATAAAAAGCAATCATTCATAGATAGATCAAATGAAAAAAATTGTATAATAATAATAATAAATCTATATTAAATATGATTTATTTTAATTGAGAAAGAGCATTATCTATCCAACAACAAGCATTTTCTATAATCTTTTTTTGTCCAATTAAATAAATTAATGAATATCGTTCATCATCATTCAATGGATTTGATTGAAATCGTTGAAGATTTTCTTCTAATGTTGTTGTATATGATACTTCTTTAAGTTCATTAAGAAGACCAAGAAGTTTATCTAATACTCGTTTTTCATTATCAATATTAACTATTGCTGAAAGAAGTTGATTTAAATTTGATATATTATACTGTTCTAATTCTTCATTTGTCATAACAATTAAACGAAGAGTAGCTAATAAATTTTCATTTATAATTGGTTCATTTTCAATTATTTTAAGTTCATGTTCTAGACATAAATCTTCGCCTGGAAAAATCAAGTTATAAATTTAATTGAAAAGAAAATTTTGTTTTTTTTTACATACTTAAATTTAATAAAAGTGTTTTTTTCATTTCCATTTCATATGTATCATTTGAATCCGTTTTTAATTCAAGTAAAATTGAATCAAATGGATTATTTTCAATTGTAAAACCATAATAAAGTAATAATTGCCAATTAGCTAATTCATTATTATATTTTAAACATAATTCTTCATCATTAATGATTTTTTTTTCTGTTGCTTTTAAAATAAATCTATTCATTTCTTTATCAATACCAATTGAATATAGATTTGCTTCTTGTGCAAACGATACATGATTAGCAAGATCAGCTAATGGAATAAGTGTTGTACCAAATTCAGTTAATTTAAAAGCTCGACTATCAATAACTGTATATGCCCAAAGAAAATCTTCTAATGTAAATGTATTTAAATTAATAAGATCACATACTTCAATCATTGATTGACGCATTGTTTGTGTCAAATAAAAGACTGATGTATTTTCAACATAATTTTCTTTATGGAATAATGGAGTTGTGAATGTACTAGGTAAAAGTTGAATGTATGGATACCAATGAGATTCAATACCTTTTGTACGTTCATGTAATAGAAATAATGTTAAAGTAAGTGTTTCTCGATCAATATGTTGATCAGTTTGATCGAATATATCAGATGTTGGTAAAATAAATGTTGAACTAGTTTTTGCTGATTGATTTGACATTAATAATGATGTGGGAATTTGAATATTGGGTAGATCTTCAGATGATGTACTATATAAGGCAAAGCCTTTATAAAGTTTAGATGGACGAATATCCACATTATCCCATATGACATTATATTCATTGAGCCAATTTTTAAATAATGTTAAACGTTCTTCATCCTAAAATTAAAATAACTGATAGAATGTTCCTTTATGTAAGATTTTTATGCAATTGTGATCTTCTAAAAAAAAATTGGATATTTTTCAATCTTAGGATGAAAGTTTTCTATAGATCACAAATATAATTTTGTGATTTTTAATCATAAAATAAACTTTTCATCGTGTTATTTTTCTATATTAATTTTAGAAGAAGTATCAAAATATTTCACATATTATTTTATTTATTAATTTATAAATAACTATTGATTACTTTTAAAATGTAAGATAAATTAATGAAAAATTTCATACAGTATTAAGTTTGACACGTTGTGTTTCACTATAAGTTTCATCATCGGCAACGGATTCTAAATGGCGTTTCATTCTAAAAGTAAAAACAAAGCTATATAAACAATAAATAATAGTATATTAAAAGTGAATTATTCTATTAATGATATAAATTAAACAAAAAAGAATTTCTCTAAAATTTGATTTACTTTATTATTAAAATCTGTAGTGATATCGATCCATACAAGTCTACTGAACTATACCAAATTTATTTAAATATTTTCATTAACTATAATCACTAATAACTAATCAAAGTCAAAGAGCAAGTATGATTTAGCAATAGATGTATACATTCGCTTGAATAGTATTCTTTTGAATCGTAAAAAAATGTCATTTATCGAATGTCTGAAGATATTAACACATTTGGTGTTAAACAATAACGAGAAAACGTTGTTGAGTAGAGCTTACTGAATATATACTGTATTACGAATCATTATATTCTTTATGATATTTATTATAGGTCGTTATTTTTAGAGAATAAATTATTTAAGTCGATATATATATATATATGTGAATAGTTGAGATTAATAGTAGTATTTGTTCTTATTTTAAACATGATCAAAACTTGCTAAATGATATTTTTTTGTAAATTATTCTATAATCCATTCTCTACAAATCTTTAAATACTTTAAACGATTGTTTCTAGAATTTCACAATGATTAGTAGTCAGCTGGTCGATTTCAAGATTTCTAGTAAAATATTTATAATTCTCGAATGGAAGAAGCTAGAACGGTGAGCGTTGCGTATATCAGCAGAGAACTGTGTTCGCTATCATTTGATTAGATTAATAATTATAGTTAGTAATTTAACAGACTTCTACTTTCTCCACATTTCTCTTTCAAATGGTGAAACTGACAGGTTTCTAACTGGTTTTGTTCTCGAAATAATTGAAGAATATCGTGCTGCATTATATTTAAATGTCGATAGTAAATATCTACAATTTATTTGTTTCGTCAATCTCACCAATTATTTCACTAATATTCATATTGATCTTAATTATACATCTTATGAAGGCATGAATTTCTAATTCATAAAAAACAAATAATAATTTGCACAAATTTATTTTTCATCATTTTATAAATAGATAGTTATTAAGAGTATGAATATATATCACCTAATAATGTTTAACAATTTGACGAGAATAAATAAAATACAATTACGATAAATGAAAATTACCAATAAAAGAATATACAAAAAAAAACAAAACAAAGAAATCGACAAAGCATTAAATGTTCTCTATAGGAAAGAAAAAAAAAAAGCACATTCATATAATTAAATCACAGGTTTTAAAATTTTAATAATATAATTATGAAAGTGTTTCAGATTGTTGTAAAACACCTTTAATCATTTGAATTTGAGCCTAATTAATTAAAAATAAAAAATTTTATAAAAACAAAAAAAAAACAATATTTTAATTTTACTTTTGCATGTTTGATTTGAAGTTCACTTAATTCAATTAAATTTTTACGAAACATTTGTACACGTCGTGTTTTAAAATCATTTAATTCTACAAATAAATCAAAAAAAAAATAATCATTATTATTGTTATTATTTGATATTACCATCTTTAGCTTTCTCGGAAATTGTTTCAAATTTTTGCTTTATTGATTGTTGTACTCCTTCAGCTTGTTGAACTTCTTTATTTTTTGCTCTTGCACGATCTAAATTTTTAGTTGCTGTATCAAAATCTGCTAAACAACGAGAACGACGATACATTAAATCAATTGCTGCTTTTGAATCACGCATATAATATCTTAATGTATCGGATAATTTAAGATCAACATCCGATTGAACACGTGCTTCTAATTTCTAGAAAAATATAAAAGTAAAAGGAATTAAATAAACGAAAAAAAAATTCATTTTACTCGAGCTTTTTCAAAAAATTCAGCCATTAATAGAAAATATCTTCAAAAAAACAATTAAATTTTAATTATTTAAATAATTTTTTTAATCTTTTACTTAGTTAAATCGGTTCTATCTACTGTTGATAATGCACTAAAACCACTGGATAATTTAATATATGTATCAACAACATCTATATAAAATTAATTTAAAATAAATTATTCTATAAATTAACAATGGAGACGTTTGTATTGTCAGTTAAATCGATTGAACATATTCGAGGCATGTTAAAGCTCTCATTATCAAACTAATAAATTAAAATATGATGTGCCTATAGCGTATCCAGAGCAAGTTATTCTGATTTCAAGATGTGTAAAAATGAATTCAGGAAGGATTTGTCCACTATTGTAAGAATAAAACATAGTGTCGTTCAGACTGATTATAGGGTTTGTAGGGATCCTCGTTCGTATGATTCGAACAATATCATGTTCTATCTTTATAATAGTAAAGTGAAATTTACTAGTGATAGATCGAAAATACCATTTCCATGAACTACAAAAAAAAATCACTTTACTATAATAACTCCGTTCTTATTACAGTAGATGAAATTTTTTCTGTAACTGATGCAAACGGTATTTTCGATCAATATAATTTTTTATTCTTACAATAACGGACAAATCTCTCTCTGATTCGTTTTTATGCTTAAATTTTATACATCTTGAAATTGAAGTAACTGTGTTTGTTTGATGGTGAGACTTTTAGTATTATCCGAACATGTTCAGTTGATTTTACTGATAACACAAACATTTTTATTGTAAATATTTGTTTTACTTTTATGTGTTCGAGTTGATTTATCAGCGGCACTAGTAGCATCTTTTATTTTTGCATTATAAGTTAAAAGAAATTGTTTTTGTCGTTCAAAATATTCATCAGTATCCTAGAAAAAAAAGTAAGTTTTTCGTTTTTATTAACAAAATAAAACAATTAGTTAATATTTACTTTTTGATTAGATAATAAAACTTCATCAGCTGTTTTTGTTAATGTTTTAAAAAAGCCACTAATTTGTTCTTTAGCATTTTTACCACGAACACTTAACTAAAATAAAAAAAAAAAAGAATTTCAATTAAAAAATAAATTTTATTTTTCTAATGTTTTTCTTTACATCTTCTTTATATTCAAGAAAAACACGAAAATTATTATCACTACGTAAAGTTGGATGTGCAGCAAGTCGTTGAAGAAATACTTCATGCATTGAAACAGTCTTTTTAAACATAGCTAAATATTCACTAAATAAAAATTAACAATACATGTAAATATACAATAGTAATTATTTAAAATTATACGCTTCAAGTTCTTGTTTCATTTTGTCATATTCTTCCTTTGTAAGTGTTCTTTCACTATCACTTAATTTTTGTAATTTTGCACGAGATGAATCAAAATCAGGTCGTGGTGGAGCCGGTGGAATCTAAATATTAAATAAAAAAATTATTGAATACAAATGGTTAAAAAACAAAAAAATAAGGTATTTTAAACGTATTAGAATAATAGACTATTATTTGGTATATTAGCGAATTCTACAAGAGAATTTCTCCAACTATTAAATTATTTTTGAGTTGAAAGTATGAACTGTTTTCAAGATATTCATAACTCAGTAAGACTCACAAAATGTACATATTTCTAACTCGAAAGTGATTTGACACTTGAAAAGATTCTTATATTCCTTAATACTTACAATTAAACCTGCATATTCTTCATTTTCATTATAACGATCATGTAACCAAATAAATTCTTCATGTTGACGTGAAACATTAAAATCTGATTCTTGAAATGTTGGTAATTTTGTCTATGAATATTTAATTTATAAAAAATTAAATAATTAAAAATAGATTTTCGTTTTTTACTTTTGTATGAACAGTAAATTTAACTTTCTCTTTTTCACTTAATGCATCAGAAATATCAATCTGTAAATCATTTTCATTAAGATCAACTGTCTCAGCACGTTTCTAGTAAAGAAAAATTTAAATAAATAATTGATACATATAACAATCTTCTAAAATTTCACTATGAAAATAAATTTAATCAACAACATTTACTCAAATAATACTCTTTTAATGTTTCAATTTCTTGTATATTTTTGTATTTTCGGTTTATCAATCATTTATGATCATCGAACTTGATATTTTCAGCCTTCTTTTATTTGTAATAATATCTCAAAACAGATATATACATGCATATTTAATTCATACCTATCATTTGAAAGAATATTAGTTGATTAAATGTTATCAAAGATAGAGTTACATGAATTTACTTTCATAATGAATATTTGAAAGATTTTTTATATAAAATAAATAAATTACCTTGTCACTAACGGTTTCAAAATCATCATTTGCTGGCTAAAAATAAAAATTTTATTTAATTTTTAATCTATTTCATATACTTACTAGCATTGATACAAATTTTTTTTGAATATTAATTAATCAATTTATATCTAAAAGAATAGATAAATTTTCTATTCTCACAAAAAATTTGAAATTTAAATGTTGATTTCATTCTTTTTTGTTGCACTTGTTAGTTACTCACTTCGAATAAATTAATATACACAGACGTAAAAAAAAACTAAATACTGATAACATATTCAGTTATAACTTTTTTTTTTTTATCTTTTTATGAATATTAAATAGTAATAACAGAACAAAGGTTTGTTTTAACAAGAAAGAAAAATACACACATACGCAAAAAAACTAACTATAAAAATGAAAATAAATTTCTATGGATATTGTCGTTGATTATATTCATCATTTGGTATATGATTCATATTCCAACGACGTTGATATGAATCATAAATTTTCCATTGTGGTTCAACAAGATAAAGACGTTTTTTATATTTATAATCACACATTTTATCAAGTATTTTACATCGACGATTAGCTGCCATAACATGCATATCTTCACGTTGATTTTGTTCATCAGGTTTTTTATATGTAAATAAACGTCGTTGTTTTTGTGGATGTATATACCCACCCCAACCAAAACGAAAAAAACGTTCTTGAACATGTGGTGAACCTTGATGTTCACCTATATCATTTGCATTAAGTTGAGGAATAAAATTTTTATTTTCTTTATATTTAAGCCATGTATGAGTTTTACTACGATAAGGAATAAGATTTAATGGAGGAGAATAACGTGTAAGAGATAATAATGAACGATTCATCTAAAATAATAATTCATTTTTTGATGGCTTATAAATGAGATATAATGTATATATATTATTAATTAAAATTAAAAGAGAAACAATGATAAAATAAATTTGTTCATTAATGAAGATATTCAAAAAATGAGAATTTAAATGTTTGTTTTGATATTATACGAAGATTTAAGAAATGATTTTCTCAAAATCTGATAGCAGAAATGGCTCGATTGTAAGCAAATTTTTGTTTGAATGAAATTTCTTCAAATTTTCTGATATGAATTTAATCAATTATTTTTTAAAAGAAATTTCAATATAAATAACATTTCTCTTAATTCAATAAATACGAAGAATAGAAAATAAATAATGCAATAAGATTTAATAAATAAAAAAAAAAAAGTATATATTGGTTCTTATAGATCTTTTATTAATATATAAGAGAAACCAAAAATGTAGATAAACAAGAATGAATATATGTTAACATTTCTCGCTGTTGGTTTTTCTTATTTATTATTATTTTATTCTTTTTCTTCAGCACGTAAACGAGCATTTGGATTTGTAACTTTGATAGCTAATTGTTGAGCTCGTTCAATAATTTTTTTACGATTTGGTGCCGAAACTGTATGAGCTATTTCAGCTGCAAATTTGCGATTTTGCATTAATAACATTTCAAGTTCCTAATTAAAAAAAATTAAAATTTTTTTTTTTAAAATTTTTAATTCAATTTACCTTAACATTATTAACAAGAAATGCTCGAAAACCATCTGGACGCATATGGCGTGTACGTTTATCAGAACCATAACCAATAGAAGGCATTAAATAAACACCTTTGAAGCGTCTACGGACACGATTGTCAATACCACGAGGTTTACGCCAATTTGGCTAGAAAATTATAAAATCAAATAAAAAAAAAAGAACGATTAAAAAGGACACATACACGTAGACGAAAGTATCGATCACTTTGATGGCGAATAAATTTTTTTGTACGTTTTTTAAGAATTCTTCCTTTGACCAAAGGACGTAATTTGGTCGATGTTGCTGCCATCGTTCAAGTATTTATGATCTAAAACAATTAAATCTTAATCATACTGTTATTTTTTTCGATCTTTTATATAAAGAAACAAAATAGAAATTTTTCGGCAATATCTGTTTTTATTTAAGCCGTAAAAGTTTTTTTTTTTGTTATCAAAAACAAATTAATGAAGATAACAAAAATTTTTATATATTATTTCTTTATTTTTTTTTTTGTTTATTGTTGTTCGGCACCACCACGATTATCAAATGGACGACCTCGACCAAAGCCACCACGCTAAATGAATAATTTTTTTATTGATTTTATTGAAAAAATTTTAATAATTAAACTTACAAATTCAGGTCGAGCTGATCCAGCACCAACTTCACCTTGTTTGTCATATCCACCTCGACGATATTCTTGTCGACCAGTATCGGCAGATGGTGATGTTGGTCGAGCAGTATCGACTAAATAAATTTAAATAATAAATTTTTTAGATTTTATTATTTTTTTAATCTTACCTCGTTTAGCTGTTTTAGCTCCTTCAGGACGTGTTGGTCGTTTAAGTGTTGCTGGTACAATTTCAGGTGGTAAGTTAAGATATTCACGTAAGAAATTGGTACCTTCATTATTTAAATACCAATAATAATGACGCCAAGCAAATTGTTCTTTGA
Source organism: Macrotrachela quadricornifera (assembly GCA_022393335.1). Taxonomy (NCBI): domain Eukaryota; kingdom Metazoa; phylum Rotifera; class Eurotatoria; order Philodinida; family Philodinidae; genus Macrotrachela; species Macrotrachela quadricornifera. Next base: position 21,268 of record JAJEKB010018076.1, read on the forward strand.
CCAAATTACGTGATTTAAGTGACTAAAAAATATAATTAAAATTAAAAAGAAATTTTTTAAATCTAAAAAAATATTTAACAAACTTGTAATGCTTTAATCACATGAATATTTGGTACTGGTATAACTGGATGTTTGTCGAGACCAAAATCTTTTTCAGCAACAACGACACCTTCTTTCATTAAATACTCATAAATAAGAGTACGATGTTTTTTTGGCATCAACATTTTTAAAGTTGTTTTAAATTGAAATCTTATAAGATCTAAAATATAGAGAAAAAAAAAGATTTCAATATGTTAACACATTTATCGAAGACTAGCATTATTGTTTATTAATATCAGAATAGATTTTGTTGGATAAAATAAAGTAAAAAATGGATTGTTAGATGAACATTGCAAGAAATAAATTTATTAAAAAAATTATTTTAAAATTTTAACTTATTGATTTTAAGATATTTATTATAATACTAGAATGATAAATAAAAATTTAATATAATATTTCCCAAACAAATTTGAATCTAGATTGGATTCTAATGACATCTATACAACAGATTGATATTTAAATGATTCAATATTTTCAATGTTATGTAATTAATATATAAATTAATATGCACTTTACCTAAAACCTATCGGACAGGATCCAGATTTGAATCCACAAATTTTCTGAGAAAATGTACAGATTGTGCCACTTATTGAAAATAAATAATCGACAATAAAAGGATCTGATACTGTCAAAGTGATTATTTCCTTTGGATTGACAAGTATTAAAATTTGAGTTGATGATTTCTTTCATTTTATTCATTGAAGTTTATTATCATTAAAAGTTTCAGCTTTATTTGCCGAATTTATTATTAAAAAATCTTTATACTACAATGTAATGAACAAGTAATAAACACAAATCATTGCTTATATTGACGACAATGCTACACAAGTCGCTAATCTGTTCATATCATTCAATGATTCAAAAAGTTTTCTTATCGAATTATTTATGTAAATTGACGAATTTATTATTTTACAAGTGACATATATCTGAAAAATGAATCTTTAATATTTGTTCATTTTATTGAAGTTATTTTATTATATGAGTGTTAGCATAACTACTAGTACAAAAAAGATATATTCAAATAAATATATCATCAAATGCCTTGGTTGGATTAGCTGAATTTAGAATTTAAGTTATAGGCTATGTTCCAAGCACATTCAACAGAAGTTTTATGAACTAGATTCAATGTAGTCGATGCACGAATGATCAAACCATTGAATGTATTTTATTGATGATCTCCAATCATGTCTACAATATCAATTTCTACTATGATCGATCAGTCTTCTAGATAAAAACAAACAACAATATTTTTACTTATACCCACTCTGATATATACACACATCAAGAATAGATTCTGTTAAAAATGTATGGTTCAAATCACATCTTCCAACATGTCATAACAAATAGGAATGTTTCATTTTCTCATATAAAAAAAATTTCGATTGATATTTCCTTCTTGGCCTTATTTGAAAGAAATACATATTTATTTCTGAATAAAAGCTGTCCTATAAAAAATATGTGAAATTCTAAACAAAGTTTTATTAAATTAAATTTGTATTTAAAGTTATTTTACTCTTTCGAGCTTCATAATATAGTGGATTATATTCTTCATCTTCAATATGCATCTACAAAAATAACATTATAAAAAGTAAAAAAAAAGATTTAAATTCAAATTCAATACTTACATTTGATAAACTATGAATTAAATTTTCATTCATCAATTGTTTTTGTTCATATGTATTTATTTGATATGGTAAAAGAAATTCACTTGAACATATTGAACGTAATATTAAACAACCTTCTGAAGCTATTGAAAGTATAAAATGTCCAGAAAATATTGTTGATGATGAATTATCATTTAAACAACAGATTAACATTAATTCCTAATTGAATAAATAATTATACAATATAATTATTTAAAAAAAAATAAAAGATTTTACATATTTACGTAAATATTCTATTAAAGTATTAAAAGCAATTTGATTCTTTTCAATATCATATTTATGACATACTGTTGGAGTAACAAGAAGTGGCTATGAATAAGAATAAATCGATTTTAATTTATGAAATATAATAAATATCCGCGTTTTTTTCATTGTAATTTCTAATCATCTAATATGTTGTATACTACAAAATGTAGCGTGAAAAATTCTACAACTTTAAAAGAATATCATTGGAAGATATATTTAATCATCAAAATGCCCGTGCTCGTGCTATGATTCAATTACATGCAGATGAATAACGGACATAAATAAAAAACCGACGTATCAAACAAGACCTATGATGTGATTTGATATTTATAAAAATGGTCTTATATCTTCAATTATTTTTCAATCTGTAGGATGCTATCATTAATAATATTTTATGAAATAAAGTTAAAAACTATGATTTATTATTAATTGATGAAATAAGAAGAAAAATTTGTTGAACAACTCAAAACTAAATTGCCCTCTGTGAAATGTCGAATTTTTCACGTTGCATTTTACTGAGAATTTTATTTTTTAAAATACAACATAATAAATGACTAGAAATTATAATGTCAAATGTGATCATTCACTATGATACATTCGTTATTTTTTTTTACAAACAGTCATATTACCATGCCATATATCATTGATATACAATAATGATTTTGTTTAATGAAATTCAATGCTTTTAATTGATAAATTGGTAATGATAATGTTGAAGAATTTCTAATTAAATTTGATATTCTTGATGGTTCAGTATAAATAAACTGTAAATATACTTTATAATAATAAATAAATTAATAATGTTAAACTTACAAATCTATCATGATTAATATGATGATTAGGATTAATTAAAATTTCTTGTAAATCACATCGAATAATATGCCATGAATGATCAATATATTCGGCTATAAAAAGAAAAATTATATGTTTTGTTTTGTTTTTTTATTATAATATAGGATAATCTGTGCTATTATTATACAAGGAAGTCTTTTAATATTAAGCATCCTTTTTCTTCATTAATTAAATATTTAACATTAGAATGTTTTAATAAGTTCCGTTTTACAAACATGCAATTTATTCTTCCGGTGTTTTTCGATCTCTCTCTCTCTCCCTATTAATATATATATATACTCTATCGATAAGAGAAAATTATTAAGCATTAGATATCCGTAAGTAAATAAGTTTGCTATAGCAGCCAATTTCTTCAGTACATTTTAGACGAATATAAAACAATGAGTACATCTTATCGTTTATTATTAATAAGTACTATTCTAATTGTTTTTATTGCACAAATCAATGGTGGATATTGGATATGTGACTGGGTAAATGGTCGTGGTTGGATGTATTGTTCACGTGGTTATTGTAATTCATTTGGTAAAAAACGAAGTATTGAAACTAATGATAAACAAACAATTCCAACACAAAATAATGATGGAACATACTGTTTAAATAAAAAATTTTGTTATGTATGCCAACCAATTGATGACAATCACTGTTATCTTACATACTTAAAAGATTCTTCTCATAATATCAATCCAATATCAATTGAAAAACGAGCAAATGACGATCTTTGTTCATAAATAAAATTCTATCTTCACAGATTTTCCTATCTTTTAATCTAACTTGTATGAAATAAAAATAAAACCTACTTTTTTCTATGGATGGTATATATAATTGAATATGTTCATTTTCATGATCATTATTTAATAACCATGATTTAAAATAAAGACTAATTGAATATTTATCTATAAATTTTTTTTTATAAAAAAGATTTATATTAATTATTCAAATAATTTACTTTCTAATACATATTTGATATTAATCGAATCTATTGATAATATATTCTGTTTGAATGATTCAATATTATCATCATTATTAATACATACTAATTCGATTTTCTAAAGAAATTATTCAATAATAAAACATAAACAAATAGTTGTATGATAATGTTTTTAATAGATACATTTTTATCGTATTGATGATTTTGAATAAATTGAGAAATATCCGAAATGATTATATTTGATAATTGATTTGTTAAAATAACAATTTGAAAATCATGATTAATAGAAATTGATGTTGTCTATGAAATATAAATTAATAACGATTAAAATGTAATAGAATTGAAATCAATTCAAATGATATCTATTGATCTATAGCAAAGATCAAAAGTTTTTTGTTTTTGATCAGGATTTATAGAGATTCATTTTTCTAATTATTTTAATAAAAGAACATATTTAGAATTTCATGGATAAAGGACAATGTTAGAGTTAAAATATCAAGCACTCTAAAATTTTAAATGTTTCAAAATGTTTGTAACATAATTTGTTTTGCGAGTATATAGCTGTATTATCAAAAAAAAAGACTTGCAAACATTTCTATCGTAAGTTTTTTCTTAGAGCTTGACTGTACTTTTAATATTTTATTTTAGAAAAAAATAATTATGAAAAAATCAAAAAACGAAATATTACAAGGAGATAATTAATTTTAGAGTTTAAACTAATTAAAAATCAATTGTATAGTTTTTTGTTAAAACAAAATTCTTATAAATAGTACTACTTAACAGTGACACTATTCTTCTTAAATTCTATCATTATTGAATTTTTTTCATTACTTTTATATAAATATTGTACAACTTCTGATGAAGGATGTCTGATCAAAATTTTATCATATTAGATATAGTCAAATGGAAAAAAATTACTGTTTGAAACCCAAATTTCGTTGAGACCACTTTGTTAAATGTTTGAATCGTAGCTTTTTGAAACCATTACCTAACCATCGAATGACATAGATTTCCGGTCAGTTGAAAACTCATGTTCGATACTTGAAGTATCTTCGTTAGAGAGAACGATTTCCAAATCTTAATGAATTGAAGACATTTGTAAACAAAGAATAAGATATATCTGATTTTGTTCTTATCAATTTGAAGAATAAAACTTTTATTAGGTCCTATGGTTATAAACTATAAAGCATGTGTAAACTTTGATAACAAGTTTTTCTTTTGCATTCTTCTGTATATCTTTTAAAATTTCAGTATCATATACACAATGAACATAGAGATGCACTAATCGTGATTTTAGAGTGATAGTTTATTGTATATATTTTATACTTAACTTAAAAGAAATTAAAAACGAATAAAAGATTTTAATCAAGATTAAAACTTACTCGATTTTCATTATTATTATGAATAATTGAATTTATTTCTGTATAAGCTAATTGTAAAGCTGAATGCCATGATAATGATGAAATATTATTTCGATTAGATTTTACTGAATATTTTTGAGCAAGTAATTGTAATTTACAAAGTGCTACTTGTAATTCCATATGATTTTTATGTGCTGATGAAAGTGGTAGAAAAATCTAAAATAAATTATTAAGAAATATTTAATTAAAATTCTAAATTACATACTTCACTTTGATTTTGTCCATTAACAATAAGTCCAAACATTGCTATACGTTGTAAACCAATATATGTTGTTATAATACTAAATAATTGATCAAGTCCATAACATATACCTTGTATAGTTTGTTCATTTAAACTATAATCAATAAGTAATAAACGATTTGGATATACCAATTGAACAGAACGTGTATTCAATAATTTCGACATTTTTATACAATTAAATATTTATAATTTTGTTTTTTGCGTTCGATTTCTTTCCGTTGAAAATATATTTTAGTTAACCAATGATTATGATAAAACAATCGATATGCAGGTGGCGCATGAAGTCAAAATTACAAATAAACTTTAGAAATCTTTGAATTTTATGAATTCTGTTTATCAATTTCTTCTTTATTTTATTCACACGAAATTGTAATATGTCAAAGAAATAACCATAGAATTTATATTTCTTCTTTTTTTTTTTATTTGTTAAGATGTTTAAAATTATGTGAAAAGGATTAGAACAGAAAAAAAAATGACAGCAATGATAAATTTTTTTTTTTATAATTATATTATTAAGATAATAATGAGAAATAAATAAAATACAAATAGCACAACTAAAGCAATTAAATAGTTAATTTATAATTAATTTCTTCTTTTTCTTTTTTAAACACCTGATGATTCATTTGGTACAGTAAGAAGTTGTTTTCCACTTTGTAAATATGTTTTAAATTGTTCAGGTATTGGATATTCTTTATATTCTCCATCACCAAATGGAACATTAATTGTCATTTCAGATGATTTTGATGTAATAAATTCTGTATTTAATGAACTTTTTGATAAATAAATATGACAACCATCAGTTTTTTCAATTTGTACTGTAGGTACATTTTCTAAAACTTGTGCTTTCACTCCACGACAATTAATAAATTCAATTAATGATACAACAGATGTAAATTGTATACCAACTTTTGTACATTGATCAAGTACAATAGAATTAACTTTACCTTGAACTGTTATTGTTGAATTTGAACATTTATATATGTATATTGAATGTCTCATATTTGTGTCCGTTATTTTTAGATCTGAACGATTAGAATAATATTCAACAGTCCATTTATTACCTTCTAAAGCTAATTTTGGTTGATTATTCGAAACTGAATTTGATGTAGTATTAGACATAATCGTCTAAATAAAAACAAAACATTGAAATGATTAAGATATTATTGAATAAAATGATGGACTGTGAACGGAAATATCCATATACTGCTTTATAGACTAATTCAGATTGTTTTGAATAATACGTGAAAGAATGTACTTTTATGACGCATCAATGTATTAGATGTAATAGTTGATTAGAATGGGTAATTAACTATGAAACTTCTTTAGCAACAGTACATTATAAAGCTCTATCTATTCTGGAATTGGAGAAATTGAATAATGTAGGAGTTTCGTGACATTTACTTTTTTCATAGTTGATGTTTCAGTTTAAGAAGGATCAGCATATTGTTCCATATTGACTGATGTATAAAACATTTTCGAAGTCAACAAAAATACTTGAGCTCTTGAGATACTGAAGGGGAGTACCAACATATGTTGAAATAAGTAACTTTGCTATTTTTTCATGTTTTGTCCACAATTAGAATCTCAGTATTCAGATATCATTAGAATATTGAGCTATATACGTTTAAAGAGATATTTCATCTTTACATGAATATCATATTCGATATATCATGAACTGTTCTACAATAAAGTATATAGATATTTTCGTTCACAGATGATCATCTTATTCGAGAGAATGTTTTCTTTTTTTTTTAATTATTATTTTCGATTTAATCTTGAAAAAATGACTTACTTGAGATTTATTTGATCGTTCAATTGATTGTTCTTTTAAATGAGGATTTTTATGAACTTTAAATTCATCAGGTACTTTTTTAAGATGTGATGCTGCACTTGTACCTAAAGAATTAATTGTATTCATAACTCCATTTCGTGATGTATCATCATTAATTTGAATATTTGATATTGATGATATTGGATTTCGATTAAAAGCATTTGAATCACCTTGACTAAATATACCCCATGTTAAACCAGTTGTATGATATTGTTTAACATAAATGTATAATTCATTTAATATTTTTATCCATTGTTTAATCCATTCAGCATGAATAGGTTCTTTATCTTTGAAATCTTTTAAAACTCGATTAGCATAAAATTGTGCAGCATCTATCATATCTTTAATATATGGAGCAGGTGTTGGTGAAACAACTATCCAACCTAATGCTGGAATACCTTCTGATATTGTTGATAAATGATTAAATAATGATGATTTACGATTTTTATTTGCAAAAGCTAAATAAAAGATTTAAAATGAATATTTTTATAGAAAATTTTTAATTGGTTTCTTTTATTATATTTTCTTTACCAGTAATTGCTTCAATTTCATTTGATTGTGGTTTAATTAATTCTGATATTTGTTGATCATTTATTGGTTTTTTAATTTGTATTGCTTGTCGAAGAAATTCTCGTTGAGCATTAAATAAACGTATGACATGATCAATTATTGTTGATAATTCACCACCAATTTGACGTGAAAGTATTACAAATGATGAAAGAGTATCATTTATAATTACATTATAATCACGTAAAACAGGTAAATTATCTAAATTATCATTTGAAGTATTTTTATGAGTTATATTAGATTTGACACCTGATGATTGCAAATTATTTGCAACAGATTCAAGACGATTATTTAAATGAACAAGACGTTTTACATGTGAATCCATTTCTAAATAATCATAAAACGAAAATTCTATAATCCAATTCGAAGACATATTTTCACAAAATGGTGAAAGTTGTACATAAAATAAATCTAATTATAAGACATTCTTTTATGCTTTAGTCCTATTAAGAATAAACTCGTTTTAAGGACATAAAGTGTTGCACATAGAAAAATGCGTGTTTACAATCGAAATAAACCATTAACAGCTATACTCTTATCGAATTCATTACTATCATAAAAGATCATTCTTTAGGGATATTGAATGGTTAATTTCATATTTATACTAAAATGATCAAAATTTTACTGTTTTGTACCATCTTGTTGCCTGTTTATCATTCTTCAAAGTCTAGATATAAATGTTTTATTTCGTGTATATCTTTCATAGGCAAAATTTTACAAACGATTAATTTCCTTTTCTATCTTTACTAAGAAAAGGAAAAAGGAAAAAGATTGATATCATTGACTGACAAATACTGTCTATAAAAAGAGACGGCCCAATGAATAGCATCAGAAACTTATTTCAACTCAATAATTTGTAATCGAAATAAAAGAACAGAATAAAAAAAAAAGGTTGTATGAGAAAAAAAAAGAAATATAGTCAATAATTCATTAAAGATAATACGAAGATTATTATTCTTCATAATGATATCCTGATCATTTTTTCCTTTCTTATTACTAACAACACTAGTCATTAAATAGTAGTAATCTAAATCTTTTGATTCACATAATCTCAGATTAACAAACACATACTATATCAAACAACATTAGATAAATTATTAAAAAAAAAAAAGAAACTCCATTCAATACATGAACATCTTTAAACAAAACTCTGATAATATTATTTGTAAGAATAAATTCATTATTAAATATACAACAAAATTAATAAACTTACTTAATAAAGAAAAGATCACGTTGCTCTCGTCGAAATAGAATCTAGAAATAAAAATACACAAACATCAACATCTACATATAAGAAAAAGAAAGAAAAAATACACCTGGTGCACATTCATATTTACTACTAAAAAACTCGATGCTTTTGTTTTGTATTTTAATCACTTACGTGACATAAAAGAGTAAAAAAGAAAAAGATAAAAATATGTGTGAGTGAACTATGAACATAAAAACATGTCAGAGATTTTCTTGCCGTCTCTAAGGCTTAAATCAATAATGTTAGAGACATGAACAGAACGTGATCGATGTCACAAATGTTCTTCTAACTGGTCGATCTGTTGACCGTATTTTTTTCTTCTTTATTTGACAGAAATAGAAGAAAAAAAAAAGAAAGAAAATGAAACCATAAAAGGAATAAATGATTCATTGAACGAACGGAACAATCACCTATTGGTTCTTTTCAATAACTATTCAAATAATAAGATCGTTTCTTACTCAAATAAGTACTTTAGAATATTACAACTGACACATTGATCGATCGAAAAAATAAAAAGAACGAACAACTGATGGATCAATTTTCATTGTGTAACCATAAATTTAAATTAATATCTAAACATTATTTCATACTAATCATTTTAGATAAAATATAATTCAATAAATAAATTTTAAAATGATTTAAAGGTAATTTACAAAACTCTAGTTTTATCTATATAATTAATATAATTTCATTACTGTATTTATTTCGTATTTTTAGTCTTCCAAATCTATAATTTTTCTTTAATAAATATTTTATAATGCAATTACGACGAGATAAATCAATATATTTTTTTTCTCTAATTATTTTTTTTATGATAATTTATTTCTATCAATATTATTATACACCAGATCATTCATATCGAACAGTAAAATTTTCATCAATAAATGAAAAATTTAAAATTTCATCATATAAATATTCATCAGTAATAATATTTAATGAAAAATTCTTTTTAATTAGAAAATTTCTTATTATTCTAGCTTTGGTTTAGAAAAAATTGTTTTCATATAAAAGATTCTGATAAACTTGCTATAGAAAATCTTCCAAAATATATTGATAATACTCGTTTATCAACAAATCATATTTGCCAGTAAATATTATTTTCAAATATATTTAATATTCTTTCTTTTTTTTTTTGTTTTTCATTAGAGATTTTTTTAAAAAATTTGATGCATTATTTCGTCTTGAAGAAATTTATAGTTCATTAAAAATCTCATCAATTTATTTAAAGAAAATTAATCAATGGTTACATGATGATGAAACACTTATTAAACAAATTAAAAAACAAGTAAAGAAAATTTATAATTTAAAATTAATTATTTATTTATTTTTTTTTCTTATAAGCGTATTATTAAAATTTATAATCGATATACACATGAAGAAATGTTATATAATTATATGCGAAGTCAACGTCCACAAGCTAAAAGTGAACTATCAGCTGAAGCTTAGTATGATTTTAATGAAAAGTTTTTTGATAAAATAATCTACACGATTGGAAATAAGATTTTTCTAAGGAGATCACACTAGAATTTTAAATAATATCAATAATAAATTCTATACAAAATTAAAATATATTAAAAATGAAATTTATTAGTACTAAGTAATCGTTTTTTTATCGAAATAATATTCGAGAATAATAAGGAAGATGAAGTTTAAAAACAATATTGTCCGAGACGGAACATAATCATTCTCACGAAAAAAAAATGCATCCCAGATATTTTGACAAACATGAAAACAAATATTTAGTTATGTGAAACTTTCTTATGTTCGTATACATTATATCTTAATGCTGCAAAATACGCTTATAGTGATGATACTAATTACTGATATCTATCTGAAAAAATATTATTTCCAACCGGCTATATATGAAATTTTTATATATATAATTAAAGGAATGCGTGATCTGGACGTAAATAATGAAATACTGACTGTGATTGATAGATGTTCGAATGGGACATGAATATACTGATGTAGTTATGTATAAAAAATAATTAATATACACTCAATATTTCGATGAACGTTCGTGTTAGTGATTTTAATGATCAGTAAACTGAAATTGCACATTTCTAATTAATCAGAATTTACTTAGATTTTAGTTATTCTCATACCATACATATATAAAATATTCTATTAATCTTTAGTTCTTTATTTCGAACATTATGTCAATAATAATTTTATTGATTATTTGACAGTTGTATAGGTCTTAGATAATTCATACATAATTATTCTATAAGTGAATGTATTACGATTAATTATTGAATAAGAATAGAAAATATTATACATGAATGATTTCAACCTTTTAGGGAAATCCATTTGATATGGTTAAAAATCTTAATATCATTTGTGAAAGTTTTAATGATGATTATATAGATAAAACAGTAACTTTTACGCTGCTTATTATTAACTATAATAGTTTGTAAATGAATATGAATAAGATTAAAGATATCATGATAATACTTTACACAATTTCCCATAATCTTGAAATTAATTTTTACCCTTTTAATTAAATTGCTATATAGAAATAAATTATTCTTTTTATTTTTTGTTTGATTTGAGATTGTATGCTGACATGCATATATTTACTGATTACATATTCAATTTAATTCTTTCTAAAAAAAAGAATATTTTCTCATTAAATTCTCTTTTAATAGTACATCAAAATTAATGGAAGATAGTAAAAAAAATTGTGATTTTTGTGGAACTAATTATCTTAAATCAACAGCTGAAGATTCATTTGGACGTCTTGAACATAGTTTATCATATACTGCTGCGAATACATTTAAATATGATCGTTGGCATACATTAATTGTTTCACGTAATCATGATACATTACATTTAAAAGAAGAAGAAATTGGTGATATGTTTGATTTAGCACAAGAATGGTTTAATAAAGCTTATTCAATTGAATCAAAATATACATGTCCAGAAATGATTTGGGATGCAATGCCTAAAAGTGGTGCATCACAAATGCATACACATTTACAAGTTAGTTTAGGTTTTGAAATTTATTATGGAAATATTGAACGTATAAGACAAAGTGCTTATTCTTATGCACAAATGAATAATGGAAGAAATTATTTTAATGATTATCTTTATATTCATCAAGCATTAGGTTTAACAATACCAATTGGAAATGTTTATATTATGGTTCACCTTGTTAGTTTAATTAACTTTTTTTTTTTTATTATTAAAAATTTTTTTTTTCTTTTTTAGACACCAATTAAAGATCTTGAAATAATGATTTTTGGTGAGAAACTTAAAAAAGATTTTTATAAAGCATTACATCTTATTTTTCGAAGTAGGATAAATATGGGTTTTTTTTTGTTTTTTATATATAATTTTAATTGTATAGCTTTTGTTGATGATCTAAATGAATACAGTTTTAGTTTTGGCATGTTCTTACCACCAATGGTAAGATAGAATCAATTTATTTTTTTTTGCACATGTAGTATTTTTAACTTCACCTCAACAACATAAAAAAATATTATTATCTTTAATTCCTTTTTTTTGCACTATAGAATGAATCATCTTTAAATGGACATATGATGCCCGTTGTTTGTCGCCTTGTCTTTCGGAATCCTGTCACTAATTTACGAGGAGATATGAATGGACTTGATTTATATACAGTATATTCATTTAATTCGTTTTCAATATTTATAGAATTATTTTGTTTTAGAGCTCTGTGGTTGGTAAAGATCGTTATGTATTATATCGACAATTAAAAGATGGTATAATTAAACGACAACAAATGGAAAATAATGAATGAATGAATGAATGAATTCTTTGTGATTTTGTTTTTTATTTACTCAACGAATTTAGTGATAATATATTCTTTTGTCTTTTTTTACCTTACACTTTTTTTTTGTTATTTATAATTGATAAGTAAGCAGAGAAGATCAAAATGAAGAATAAAAAAAAATATGTTTTTATTGCTTTTATTTATTTATTTTATTCAAAAAAGGTTTAGTTTAATAATTACGATCGCCGAACAAAATAACTTGTTGGATATTTCTCAGTGGGAGTTCTTGAGCGCTACGGATAATACAATAGCACCAATCAAACCAAGAAGTTCAACTAATAAAACACCTCCTAATACACCACCAATTACTGGTAAGTTTGTATTAAGAAAATCAATAATAGCAGCCGAACAACCTTTTGGGTATAAATGTTGTTGCTGTTGCTGTTGACAAAACAGAGATTTTGTAACGTTGGGGTTTACATTATAATCCGTTATATTATGAACACCACAGCATTTGAATGTAGTTTCAACAATCTGGAAAGCATCTAGTATATCTCTGGAATTGTCTCTCACACCCTTTTGGAAGACTTTTTCCAAACCTGTTTGATAAGTCTCTTCAAGTTTACCTTTGTAAACGAAAGCCATAATAAATCCAACTAATTCAAGTAGCATCAAAATAGCTAGAATTACAGCATACATAATTAAGAAACATCGGTTTTTCCATAATGATCCTATTTAAAATAAATAAAAGAAATATAAATATAAATATTAAATCATACATCAGATATAATATTTACCCATACAGCCAAATAAGGCAATGAGAAGAGTAAAAACTCCACCACCAATCAAAACAAAAGCTAAATATCCAAAGGATTGTCCATCAAAGTCCGGCATATCAGTAAGTTTGCTGAGAATTGATGAAAAATTTTTATCGACTTTGACATAAATGCCAAGACCAATAAGGCCAAGACCGATAAGTAAAAATAATACATTGAGAAAAAGTAATACTCCTCTCATGAATTCTACTCCACATGTTAACTTTTTGACCATCGTATCTTATTTCTGATTCTTGTTAAGATGTTAATAAAAAAAATTATAAGCAAAACAGTGTAGCTTCGCACACTATTTTATATGTAATACGACAAAATAAAGCTATGATAAGAAATACTGAGAAAAGGACTATTTGTTGATTTAATATCACTCATGTCGCTAGCAACATACTGATAGCAAAATGAAGAAGAAACACGAACATAGATAACGCTGATTCATTATTAACAGTATCAAAGGACATCGAAAATGACGACAAATTTCTTTGCGCTGTTATTAATGTCTCAAGTTTATCAATCTTATCTCGAATAAACTAGAATATTTATAAATAAATGAGTAATAAACAATTTTTATATTATTATTTTTAATGCAAAATTATATTAATAATTATTCAATTATATAACAAAAAAATAAATGATTTATAATTCCTATATGTGATAAAAAATGAAAATTACGACTGTTATTATGTTTTCATACTTATTCTCATATTTCAAGACTGAAAGATTTCTTTTGTTATTAGAAGAAAAAGAAAAATCACGAGTAATGTGACGCAAACGTCGCTAATCATCTACTGAAAGTCGATTACTATTGTAAGAATTTGATTGAAGAGTCAAAAATTCAAAAACGTTAAACTCTTTCCACTTTTTAATAGATAAATTCATAATCTTAATTCATTGATATATCAACATCTGAAATGAGTTTCACATAATCTGCAAACTTTGAAGAAAATTTTGCTAAAAATGATCTTCATGTACATATTGCTTGGTGTTATCCTTTGCTATGAATGATGTCAAATGGTATTTGACTTATTAAGAAAGCGAATAGATAAAATGAAATAAATGAATTATATACGTTTCTAATTGTTGCTTTTTTAAAATAGTTTACCACAAAGTTTTCTTTAAAAACTTCCAGTCTACAGTTACAAATTCAGTTCGGAGTCAGCCGTTGGTGCTTTTCCTGATTCCTGGCATTGCCACTTCACAAAAATCTTAACAGATTGCTCAAGAAATGAGTCTAGATTACGATAGAAAGTATCAAACATGCTTTCGAATAATGGCAAGAATATCAACTTATGTAAAAACTTGTCACTATAAATATACACATCTAAGGAAAGAAAAAGAACGAACGATTATACATACATACATAGTCACGAACGAACGAACGACGATTATTCACTGCATATGTCACTCTGTCCCCCTTCAGTAAAGGAAATAGCGTTAAATAATAAAAAATGATGCTTTTCTTCGCATACCGTCCATAACCTATACTATTGATCGATTGCATATCCTCTAATAATGTTTTTATAATGCTTGTACACGTTTTTTTTTCGTTCTACCATTAGTATAACTCTTAATGGTGTATTTTGTATAAAATGTGAAATACTTTGTCTGTTGATAAATCATGTTATACCTGTTAGTATGATTTCGAAGCATTTAATGATAAACAAACAAGAGCACAAGATTCTGAAATATTGTGTGACAAGTTTATTAATACTTAGTACTGTAAATTAAGTATTAATCAAGTAAGACTTTATATGTAGTTTCTAATTATACTGACGCATATTTTTCATGAATGTTTTCGATCTTGAGCAACTACATCAGAAATGACATAAAAACTTGCTGTTAGAATATTTATTGAAATCGTTGCTTGTGAAAGGTATTGTTTCGTCTGTATTAAGGGATGATGATAGAAATCGAGTATATAAATTTAGTGCTGGTATTAATCGAACGTTTATTTGCAGCCAAAAACAAACAATATTGGTTTAAGTCATTACATTTGTCTCTTAGTGAATAGATTTAATGTTCTCAGATTATTATAAAGTATTACTTGAAAAGAATATTTTTATTATAAATTTTTTTGTACATAAGTATCAATTAGATTCAACTTATACTAATTCAAAATTTGATCAGAATTTTCATAAAAATGAACATCTCATACACATCAATAAATTAACAAAATTATGTTTGGTTATAGAGAAAAAAATAATTCTTTTTCTTTCTTTTAATAATATATTTCAGATTAATTTAATGACTAATAAGTTTGTCTCGTTTGAAAAAGAAAATTTAGAAGATCTTACTATCATATGGCTTGATGAAAATTCAAGAGATTTTAATACAACAAAGCGTTTACGTTATATAATTAATTTTCTTAAAATATTCACTGAATTAAATCTTTGTCTTGAATATATTCAATCAATACCAAATGAAAATATTTTTATTATTGTATCGGGTCAATTAAGTTCTTTATTAATTCCACTTATTCAAGATTTACCACAAATTTTAAATATTTATATTTTTTGTCAATATCCAGAAAAATATTCTTCATTAAAATCAAATGGAGTATTTACTAATCATGAAACATTATATAATCAAATTTCAAAAGATGTTAATCATTTTTATAGTACTCATTCAACTAAAATATCTTTTTTAACAGAAAAAAGTTTACGTGATTTAACTCAAGAAACAGGTACTTTTTTTTGGTTTCAATTATTTACTACTGCTCTAATTAATATGCCACCATCTGATGAAGCAAAACAAGATTTTCTTAAATTAGCTCGAACATTTTATATTGATAATGATCTTGAGCTGCAACGTATTGATCGTTTTGATCAAACATATAAATCATTCGATGCTCTAAAATGGTATTCAAGTGATTCATTTGTTTATCGATTATTAAATAAAGCAATTCGTACAGAAAATATTGATTTTCTTTTTTCATGTAGATTTTTTATTGTTGATTTATATCGTCAACTTGAATCATTACATAGACCATATATGGAAATTATTCATTCACAGAATCCAGATAATTTTATTGTTTATCATGGACAACAAATGACTTCAGATGATTTTACTAAATTAAAAGCTAATATTGGTAAATTAATATCAATTAATTCATTTTTATCAACAAGTACAGATCAACAAGTAGCTCTTATCTATGCAGGCGATAGAATAACACATCCAACTATGGAATGCGTACTTTTTCAAATTAAAATTAATACTAAAAAAATATTGAATACATATCAACATCCATTTAGTGATATTTCAGAATTTAGTCATTTTAAAGAAGAAAAAGAAGTACTTTTTTCGTTGGCAGCAATGTTTCGTATTGAAAGTATTAATGAACAATTGTAAGTTTCTTTTTGATCTGTTATAAAACAATATTTTATTGGTTTTTATTATAGAAATAGTGTATGGATAGTGAATATGATATTCATTGAAAGTACAACAGAAACAGAAGAGATGCGAGAATTAAGTAGACATCTAGGCGGATGTCCAAGTCAAGTAACTACCATGGCTGATCTTGCTTATCTTCTCTTTCTTATGGGTGATTATGATCGAACAATATCGTTTTGTCAAAAACTTTTAAATAAAATATCTGATAACTGGGATCTCATTGTGCGTTGTTACAGCATTATGGGCCAAGCTTATGAAAACCAACCTGAACTAGCATTACGATCGTTTGAATGTGCACTTAAACTTCAATTACAGTATAATCCAAATAATTTTCATACCTTGGCTACTATATATAATAATATTGGTTATGCTCATCGTCGACTTGCATCTACTACTAATATGATAGTTGATTATTATGAAAAAGCTTTACAAATGTGTACAACTGTTTCTGACGAGAGTCAGATAGATTTGTGTCTAATGGCTACAATTTTAAATAATTTAGTATCTGCTGAACCACATGGTGATGTTGATTTGGCTCTGAAAAGAGAAAAACTTGTTCTTGATATTCGATTGAAGCTTCTACCTTTAACACATCCACTAATAGCAACTACACATAATACACTTGCACAAATTTATTTATCTCGAGGTGAATTCGACGAAGCATTAGTGCATTCAAATGAAGCACTTCGTATTAAACTTAAATATCTACCTAATGACCATCCATCAATTGCCAAAGCATATTCTAGTGCAGGTTTACTCTATTTGTATAAAGGAGATTATGAAGCTACAAAAGATCAAAAAGAGATATCTGAAGAAAGTTATAATAAATCTTTAGAATTAAATTTTCATGCACTTGATATATTATCATCAAGTGAATTATCTTCATCTACAGATTATGAAATAATCTCTTTTCTTTATAATAATTGTGGTGTTGTTTATATTCGCCTTGATCGTCTTGATGAAGCACTCGATTGTTTAAATATATCGACAAATATCAACCTTCGATATTTGTCCAATGATAATGATCTTCATGGTGCATCGTTGAAAAATAAAGGAAAAATTTTCACATTACAAGGACATATGAGCAAAGGTATGGAGTATCATAAGCAAGCTATGAAGTTTTACAATCGAATGAATCTATCAAATTCCTCAAGAATGGCTCAGATTTATTATAACATTGGAGAATGGTATGAATTTGCCAAAAATAAAGATTTAGCTGTTGAATATTATGAACGTGCAATGGAAATTGGAGCTAAAACTTATAATCCAAATCATCCATTTCTTTTACAGTATAGGAAAACTTTAGATAAAGTAAAAAATACAATGTCAACGACAGTACCGATTGCAGAAACTGTGCGACTTTAATATATTAATTTATCGCAATGATAAATATGAACATACAGAAAAAGTATTTTATATCTATTTTTCATTGTTTTTGCATTTGTAAATAAATTCTATGTAAAGAAAAATCAAAAGAATATTTCTAATATAACGATAAAGAGCGTCATCTTTTGAGTAAACGACATTTTTATCTATTAAAATTGATTTAAACTATAAGTATACATTGACTCAAGTGTAATAATATGTGTACATGTATTATCTCTATTATCATGATAAAATATTTAGTTCAATAAAGACTCCCGCTTGATGTATACATTCGATAACAGTATATTCATAAACTAAGTTCATTGAAAAGACAACGTAAAAAAAACGAGTAGAACATTGACTTCTCTTTCATTTTCTCTATCTGTGTTGTTTTGTCCGACGAGAACAAAACACAAACATTTTTATCTGCTATTTATTATCATTTTATTTCGTATAACTGTAATCATATTGTATATTTTCATATCATAATATTCAATATGACTTTGCGAAAATTACTAGTCGAACCATTAACTCAAGAAGCATTTGTTCCATTTGGTGATGTTATTGAAACAGATCAACGTCCTTGTAGAATGATTAACAATGGTACAACTCGTCGTTATCATAGTCTTGCTAAAGTAGAAACAGCATATCCAGCTGATGGTGATCGAGCTATTATTAGTATCTTTCGAGCTCAAGTAACAAAAATGCCTTGTATTATTCGTATGCTCGAACGACATCCACTTGGTAGTCAAGCTTTTGTACCATTACTTGGACGACCATTTCTTGTTGTTGTTGCTCCACCAACTAATAATTCTATCAATAATGATAAACCTCAACTTGAACTTATACGTGCTTTTATTACAAATGGTAAACAAGGGGTAAATTATAGTCGTGGTACTTGGCACCATCCAGTATTAGCTCTGGGTGATGAAGCTGATGATTTACTTGTTGTTGATCGTGAAGGTTCAGGTAATAATTGTGATGAACATTTTTTCGAAGAACATGAACATATGATTCTTGATTATCAATCATAACTGAATTTATTTTTAAAATAAAAAAAGAAAAAAATTCCCAAGCATTTAATTTTTGATTCAAAAATATAAAAAACAAAAATAAAATCTACTCTAACAAATAAATATAGCAAAATAATCATTAAAAATTCATTGCAAGAAAAGATAACACATTGCTGAAGAAAAATTTTTCAAAAGTGTTTTATTTATTTAATTGATTTTTGAGCTTTGAATTCTCGTCGTCGACGATGTAAAATAAGTTCAGTATATCCATTTGGTTGTTTATGACCATCAAGTATAAGATCAAGTGCAGCTTGAAAAGCAATATTTTGATCAAAATTAGGTACCATTGGTCGATATTGTACATCATTTGCATTTTGTTGATCTACTATATAAGCCATTCGTTGAAGTGTTTCTATTACTTGTTGTTTTGTTATAATACCATGTCGTAACCAATTTGCCATAAGTTGACTAGATATTCGTAATGTTGCTCGATCTTCCATTAATCCAATATTATTAATATCAGGTACTTTTGAACATCCTATACCTTGATCAATCCAACGAACAACATAACCAAGTATACTTTGTGCATTATTATTTAATTCATGTTGAATTTCATCAGTTGTTAAAGTTGTATTAAGAATTGGAATTGTTAATAAATCATTCAAATAATCATTAGATAATGAAATTAATTCTTTTTGACGAGCAAAAACATCAATTTGATGATAATGTAAAGCATGAAGAGTAGCAGCAGTTGGTGATGGTACCCATGCACAAGTTGCACCAGTTTTAATATGATTAATTTTTTGTTGCATCATTAATGTCATCATATCTGGCATAGCCCACATACCTTTTCCAATTTGTGCTTTTCCTGATAGACCACATTTTAAACCTATTTCAACATTATTTTTTTCATAAGCAATTAACCATTTTGCTTCTTTCATTTGTTCTTTACGTAATAAAGGACCGGCTTCCATTGATGTATGAATTTCATCACCAGTTCGATCAAGAAATCCTGTATTAATAAATACAAGACGTTCTTTAACTTGTTGTATACATGAAATAAGATTAACTGTTGTACGACGTTCTTCATCCATAATACCTATTTTAAGTGTATATCGAGGTAATTTAAGAAAATCTTCAATACGTGAAAATAATTGTGAAGTAAAAGCAACTTCTTCTGGACCATGTTGTTTTGGTTTAACAATATAAATTGAACCTTTTTGACTATTTTTTATTTTTTCTTTATCTTTAGTATTAATATCATATAAAGCAATTAAAGTTGTAATACAAGCATCAAGAATTCCTTCAGGAATTTCTTGATTATTATTTAAAATAGCATCAGTATACATTAAATGACCAACATGACGAATAAAAAGAAGTGATCGACCAGATAATCGTAATTCATTACCTGTTTTTGTTATATAAATTCTATCTGTATTTAATTTTCGATGTATTATTTCATTCTTTTTAATAAATTCAACTTTTAAATCACCTTTCATTAAACCAAGCCAATTTCGGTA
Organism: Macrotrachela quadricornifera; assembly: GCA_022393335.1. Classification (NCBI taxonomy): domain Eukaryota; kingdom Metazoa; phylum Rotifera; class Eurotatoria; order Philodinida; family Philodinidae; genus Macrotrachela; species Macrotrachela quadricornifera. The sequence continues at coordinate 42,220 of JAJEKB010018076.1, forward strand.
TAATTTTACTTTATCATAAGCATCAACTACTGCAACTGAATCTTCACAATCAAGAATAGTAGTTAATGCTGATTCAATTAAAATATCTTTTATACTAACCATATCATTTTGATTATTATTTTCATCAAATACAATTTCAATATGAAGACCATGATGTATAAAAAGAATTGCATTAGGTTTATTAATATTACCTTGATAACCAATAAATTGATTAGGATATTGAAGTTGAGTAATAGTTCCATCTTGTAAAATAATCTGTTTAATAGAAAAGTATATTTTATTTAAAAAATTAATTTTTTTTTATTACTTTCAGTTCTTTATTTTCAATAGAATATTTTATAACATTAGTATGTGATAAATTATTCATTAATGGAATAGATTGATCAAGACATTGACGTGTATAATTAATAACTTTTTCACCACGTTTTTTATTATATTTCGATGTTCTTTCACAACCATCACTTTCAGAAATAACATCTGTACCATATAAAGCATCATATAATGAACCCCATCGAGCATTTGCTGCATTCAATGTAAATCGTGCATTTGTTAATGGAACAACAAGTTGTGGAGCAGCTTGAATAGCAATTTCATCATCAACATTACTTGTATTTATTTGAATATTTTCATTATTATTATTTCGTGGTGATAAATAACCAATATCAAATAAAAATTTTTTATAAACATCAATATCTGTATGTTTTCCTGGATTATTACGATGCCATTCATCAATTTGAGATTGTAAATAATCTCGTTTTTGCAGAAGTCTATGATTTTCTGGTGATAATTCAGTTAATATTGATTCAACACCAGACCAAAATATATCTTGATTTATATTAATATCTGGTAGAACCTCTTGATTAACAAAATCCAAGAGAATTTTAGCAATTTTTAAATTTCCAATTTGTATATATTCGTTTGTCATTTTTTTATGATGATATTATTTTTATTTTTATTATATTTATATTAAATCATCTGAAAGAATCATGAGAAATAGCACATGATAGTTAAATATTTAAAAACATAGACAATTTGATTATGGTAAAAAGCGAATAAACCTAAGTTTTTCAATGTCATATTAGATGTCGCCATAATAAACTGTGAATTCTTTCTATTTTTTTTTTTTGATAGTTACATACAAGTAAAAATGAAGAATATTATCTATTAGTATCATTTGTAAGATCTTTTTACTTATTTATTTATATAATGATACGAAATCTTTTAAGCTTTTCCCAATTTATAATTCTTTAAATATATTGATGTTTAAAATCAATAAGAAAAAAAATTCTTGTTTATTAAAGTTAATTCAAATTAAAATCCATATAATAGCAATAATAATAATGAATGAAATAGTAGATGGATATATATGTATTCCCATTGAAGTACGTTTAGCACTACCTCCACAATAATTATATGCAGCATTTTTAACTGTTAATGTATTACTATCCGAACTAAGCATATAAACAATTTGTGCACCTCTAGCTCCTGTTGTAGAAAATGAATAACTATTTGGATTTGAAATTGTCATTGAAGATTTAGATGATCCACAACCTTTTGCACCTGAATTAAAAACAAGATTGGAACCAGAAGAAGCAACACTTAATGTACCAGAATAACAACAACAATAACTAGATTTACATTGATCATCCCATGCAAAAGTACCTGTCCATTTTTGCATATTAATAACCGAAATAAACATACACATAATCAATAACATTCGAAGAATATTCGAATACATATTAATAATGAATTGTATTTGTTTTATGAATTAAATTTAAGAAAAAAAAATGTAATTTGATGACAAATTTAAAAGTAATCTATTTCTCTTTTGAAGTATAATTGAATCCTACATACATTTTTAACATACATTTGAAGATAAAATAGATCATCCTTCTATTTTCTTTTTTTTTTTTTTATTAAAAGAAGACAAATGTTTTTTTAGTATATTTTTGACAATATTGATATAATGTAAGTATAATCTAAAATTTAATAAAATACAAACGCCTATGTAAAAAAAAAATATCGAAATCATTCAAAAAATGAAACTTTGTAATAAAATATATGGTTCAACAATACGTATTCATATTTTAGTTCAGTTATTTCAAATTAGAAGATGTCAAATCTTAGACATTAGAACTCTCTGTTGTTATCTTGATTGTGAATATTTGTTTTTTTTTTAAATAATCACTTAATATAACGTTACCTACCAATATAAGAAAACTTAATTTTTATATAAAGATAGAAATATTTAAATTAACTTCAATAAGATAAATCATTTTTATAATTATACTGTAATCAGTTCATTAGAATTGGGTTTATTTGACATAAACAATCGTAACATCTTGTATAAAATCAATGATCTGATTTTAAAAAATAATGACTATTAGTTATTCTTTTAAAAGAAATGTAATGTACTATATCGATAAGAAAATGATTCCACCTACGCATATTTTTTTTGTTTATTTGACATCAGATGTGTGAAAGAATCTATAGTTAAGAAGTAATGATCAATGCAAAAATAATTCTATTCGATGTCAACATATTGCTTCTTATGCTTCAATAATTTCTAATACAAAGGATGTTAATCATGCGAAATTTGTGAAATAAAAAAAAGAGAGAATATATTATTGTTTTCTTATTATATTATTTTCATTGGTACGCACAAACCTATATAAACTGAATACGTCAACGAAGTAAAGAACATATACATATAACTAAATTTTGATCACGTCGTATTAATTCTTTCATTCTTACTTTTATTTATCCAGAACGATATTATCCTATTTTAAAATATAAAATGGCGTCTGGACAAGGACAGGGTCGTATGTCGTTGAGTATGAAAATAATTCGACTTCTTATTGTTCTTTTAAATTTTGCATTTATTATTATTGGTATAACATTATTAGCAATTGGTATTTATGTTGTTAAAGATCCTAAAATGCAACAATTACGTCCATTACTTAATCCTGATATAACAACAAAATATTCCCAAAGTTTATCAAATATTGAAATTTTTGCTATTGTATTAATTGTAATTGGTGGCATCGCATTAACAATTGGATTTCTTGGTAAAAAAAATAATAAATAAAATTAAAAATGAAATTTTTTTAATTATTTAATCATTTTTATTTTTTATAGGATGTTGTGGAGCAATAAAAGGCTTTCGATTTTTACATGTTCTATATGCAATAATTATCGGTGTAATAATTTTTATTGAAATAGGAATTATTATTATTTTTGTAGCTTATCAAAATCGTTTTAAAACTCAATTTGTTAATAAACTTCAAGAATCAATTATAAAATATTATGTTGGTACACCACTTAATAATTCAACATCTGTTAATTCAATATCACTTGCATGGGAATATGCTCAATTTAATTTACAATGTTGTGGTGCAATTAATAAAAATGATTATTTAAATACTTTACATTGGAATCGAATAAATCCATATCAACCAGATACAAATTTAACAGTTCCATTTACTTGTTGTCCTTTAAATGCAACAAAAAATTGGAATAATTTACCAAAAAATATGACTGAAGCTAATGTGTGTGCAACGACAGGTATAAATGCTTATTCACAAGGATGTTATGATCGTATACTTGAATTATTATCTTCATATAAACGTTATATTATGATTGGTGGTATAATTGTAGGTGTTATTGAAATATGTGCTCTCTTATTTGCTATGTTATTATATTGTCGTAAAGAAGATTATAATCCTTTGTAGATTTAAATTTATTTTAACGCGAAAAAAAAAATAATATTTTCTGTTCGTAGTCTTTTAAAGAATATTAATAAAACAGTTCTATATTCAATAAATATTTGAAATTTTTCTAACATATATGAATTTTAAATTAAAATAAAGTTTATCAAAAAGTTTATTTAAAAACTTATGTAAATTTTATGATAATCAACGGAGACAAAATAATCCAAGCATTGTATTAACTATACAAAAATGTATTTATATCTAAAAATTTTTAAATTTTATCTCATATATTCTTCATCTGTCACAACAACAGAAAAGATTTTACATATGCTTTATATCAAATATAAAATGTCTTTAAAAAACATGGAGTATTAGTTCTATAGTTCGTAGCATAATTATTTTCTAAATATATAAAGTCAATAGATAATATTTACAATAAATTACAAATCTGTAACATGTATTTAAAGAAAACATTTGTAGGAAAGAGTATGATATTTCTTTTTTTAACATATTAGTTTATTGATCCCATAAGGGTTATCAAGACATACATTTATAAAAAAAAGGAACATTAATTTGGTTTGATAAGTTATTTATCACACCTCCTATGACGTATTTGATTTTAAAAATATGAAGAAAAAAAAAGAAAGAAACAAAAGTGATGAATCATTAATAGTGAAGGAATTAAAGACAGACATTTATAACGTTGTATTACTTTACAATAGAAAGTTTAGTATTATATGAATAAAAGGAAGAAAGAGAAAGAACGTTAAAGGAGAAAAGGAATAAAAAGGGAGAGAGATGGATAAGCTAGCATGTTATGGTGGTTCAACATATTTTTTAATGAAATTTTTAATTTCAACTTTTGATCTTTTAAAAAAATATTTTTTTTTTCATGGTAACAGAAGAAGGAAAAAATATGTGAATTCGTATGATGTGCCCTCTGTGTGTAACGATTCATGAAGAAATTATTTTTCCTTATCTCTATAGACTTGTAGAAGCTCTTATCTGATCCTGTGCATATGAGATATGCTTCCCAAGTCTCCCTATATTCCTTTCCTTCTGGTGATTCGGATAGATGTTTTATGAATTATTGCCAATAGTCATACACGTAATCAAGAAGTGATTTTTCTTGTGCTATTAATAGTGTTGCATAGTCATACCATCTCCAAAGATTGTTTATTAGACGAATATCAGAGCAATATACATGTTCTATTTTTTCCTTCTGGCTCTCAGTATAGAAGAACCAGGTTGAAAATAGCCAAAAAAAGTGAGGAAGCGCGAATGCACAAAAAAGTTTTTTTCTTGTATTATTTTTTTCAATCGGAATTGTACGATACATTTTCCTTCGTACATTGTAAACATTCCGTATTTTCATTATTCTTTTTGCTATAAAAGAGCCCGAACCCATTTTTGTACGTATTTCTACTCCTAAATATTTGAAGGACGAAACAAATTCTACTTTTTCTTTTTTGTAGTAGACATTCGGATGTTTTGGTGCAACTGTGTCATGCACTAGCATCGCTTTCGTCCTTTGCACATTTACTGGCAGATATAAAATATAATAAATTGAAATTATCTTGCTTGAATTTTATTTTCAATATTATGCATACATTTATACGCTAAGAAAATGAAAATGACCAATACAGAATTATTATTGTTAATTAATAGTTTCCTTTGTGTTAATATTTAAAATTTCTGAACAACCAATAGATACAATAGGACATTGTTCATCAATATCATTCTCATTTTGTTTAATAAATTTATGAAATGGTTGAACTTGAATACCACATGTTCGTCTTAATATTTCAATGGTTGTATCATCATTAAATAATAATTCATGAAAAGATACTTGTTTATAATAATTATCTATATTTGTTTGGTTAAGAAAATAAACATATGTATAACCATTGATTAATGTTCTATGACATATTGGATTATCTAATAAATATATTATATTTAAAATAAATATTTTTATTATAAAATATTATTTACTTGATGGTAAATGTTCAATAAGAATATTTTGACTGGTTGGTGAAATACCTTTTAATGTACATTTAACAAGAAATGTAATATTAAATGATTTTGTATAATTATTCAATGAAACTGTTGTTGATGTTTCAATAATATCACCATAAACAACAAGTGATGATTGATTAAGTTTTATTGAAAATGGTATATTATCATGACATATAGGTAAAGAAATAGTTACCAAAATTAATGAACAAAGAAAAACAAAAATATTTTGAGCAGAAGTAATCATATTTATATATGAATATAAGTTAAAATATGATATGAAAGAATTAAGAGTTAAATGTATGTATATATATATATACCTTTTTTCTTTTCTTTTCTTATCTTGTTCTGAACACTCTACTAGATTATACAAGACATAACAGTTTACATGTAATCAACATTGATTGTTTTCATTATCTTTCAAGTATTAAGATCAGTTCTGAATATCTTGTTATTTTATGTTTTGTTTGTATATGATGTAAGAAAAAATACGATGTATACACACTAATCATATTCTTAAAATTATTAATATATTGAAACAAAAAGTATGTGCTTAAAAACAATAAATCATCAATTATTTTGATAATTTCTGAAATAAATCATGACTTAATAGTTGTTTTCTCTCTTGATTATTGATATTATTTACATAATTTTATGCGTGTATACTTAATATTGATTGCTTTAGTCAAAACTTGTTAACATTGATTTAAGTTATCAAAAATATTTGTTAAAAAAATGATAAAATATAGTTGAGATAGTCTGAAATTAGTTGTGGAAGTACTGCAATTCCTGATAAAAAGCTTTAAAAATTTTCTTTATATAGTTAAGTCGAAAGAAATAATGTATTTTTCGGTTATAAAGACAGGAGATGAAATCAACATGATTTTTTAAAGACATCTTCGATTATGAAAATTTTTATCTTCTTCATATTTAATAAAGCTTGTCTGCTTTATGTTAGAGAACTTAAAACCATGAAAAAAAAGAATTTCAACTTACATCCATGCATCTTTGTTTAATTCTCAAAATCAGAATTATTAATTCATACTTCAATAAAATCAATCTATATATTTCCTACATCCAGTTAAATTTTTCAACACGATTATGAGATTAATTTTATAAAGAATTTTGGATCTAATATGTAGAACTGTAAAAAAAATATAGTAGAGATTACTCAGGCCGAAGAATCTAACCATCGGATCTGGCGATTTCTGACAGGATCTTACAGAGACACTTTGATCTGGACGGATATAATTACGAAATACGCATTGATATAAAGTATTTAGAATAAATAACTGAATAATAATAAATTTTTAGGAAACTAAACGAGAAAATATTTAGAATATTGTAAAGTTGTTTCTTTTCGGGAATATTTTTGCTTTCATTGCGTATTGGACACAACCAGTTTATGATAGTATACAAATTCGTTTTGTTATACAAACTTAGCAATTACATATAGATCCTGAACAGTACTCCAGATATGATAATAAGCAAGCCCATTTACAGGAAAGATACACAGATCGAAGAGTACTAAACGTTGAACAAAAAGAACAGAAAGGAAAACTACCGAAGACGTAATGAGAAACGAAAAAACACTACATAAAAGACGATATGCAAGAGATAATAAATAAAACCAGGTGATCTTATACTTCTTAACAATATATTTTCTATTTTTGCAAGAAGAAAGCCATATTTTGCTGTTAAGATGGAATATATTTTTTTTGATTGATTTTATTATTTTGAGCAAAATTTTTAATATTAGTGATGAACTGTCAGAAATCATTCTTCTACGGCTTTATGCATGAGTAGTCAATGTTTTTTAGATTTTTTAAAATATGAATGCATTATTTTGCGCATGTCGGATCAAATAAGGTAAGAAAGATTTCAAAGGGATATATGACATCAATTTATGGATATTGAAATTGACTACAGTCATGAAAAATATAAAATTTTAATATATAAATATGAACTGACCTGGAAACCCATCCAATTGTCAGAACGCTTTTGAATCAGGACTTATTGCATCTCATAGACCTTTGTGAGCTATGTTTATGGTAAAAAAATTTCATGCTCATGAATTGTTTCTGGCGAGATATTGAAGTTTTGGTGAATTTCTCCTATGGAATCCTACTTTTCCAGCACAACCTTATTCTCGAATTTTTGACATGAAATCTCTTTGAGATATGAAGATGGCAAGATATATGCTTTTTTTCTATAAATAGTGTGTATATCATGCATTTTTTGAAATCTCCATATTTCAAAGAGGCTTGGTCGGAAACTTGTGAAATTTTTCTTGCGAGCTAGTCTAACTGAAGTCTATATATGGGCCATGCTTCATGTCAAAAATTTGAGAATAAGGTTGCGCTAAAAAAGTAGGGTCCTATAGCAGAAATTCACTAAAACCTCGATATCTCGCCAGAAACAACCCATGGTCACGAACTCTTTTTACCATAAATATAGCTCACTAAGGTCTATAAGATGCATTAAGTTCCGACTCAAAACTCCATCGTTTTATCGTAGGGACAAATTTTTCGGTATGCGTTTTAATATAATAAGATTAATTATAGAAATCGAATCAAGACTTTTGGACCAGTCTTCACCGTTTATTTGCTGGATAGTAGTCAATAAAACATATATATTCATTGGAAAAGATTCGTTATTTTATGAAATCATTTTCAAATTACATTCTCACTCAGATTAATGATTTCAAGGAATCTAATGGCATCATTTATTTTAAGAAAAAAGTTCTTACATGAAAGGAAAAAAAATGTATCTCTAATAGAATTTCGTTGACAAAACTAAAACTGTAATAAGAAATATTTGAATGCTATCGTCTGACTTATGTTCGAATATTTATTGACTATTCGAATAACCTCCTACAGAGCAGTTTTAGTATCGACAGATTTCTTCAATATTTCTCATTTGAATGGTGAAGACAGCACTTCTCTAGCTCCTACCGTTCTCAAAACATTCAAAAATTATTGATCTTCATAAATAATTTGGCATTGACAATACATTGAAGACGATTTAAATTTAAATAAAATGTGATTTGAAAAATTATTTCATATAAATTATCTATTATTAAAAAAGAAATCTTTTCAAACAAATGAATGTGAATGAAAAGGTTAGATTAATCCTATTTCAATATTATTCAATCCCGTTCATATTTATGTAGTAATATCCATACTAGAAATAAATCTTTCTTTAAATTTTAAATCTCTATGATTATGTTAAAAATTTGTGAAGAAATCATTGCTGATTCTGAACTCTATAAATCTTGAAATATTTCTCTAATTAATTATTAAATGATCATCAATTACTGGACTTGATGCTTAAACATGATCTATCACTGAGTAGAAAACAAATCATTTGTTGCATTATAATCGTTATACAATCTGATTTTTTGATGAAATATGATTAATTACGATTTTCATCACATAAATGAATACATATTAAGAAACGTTAATAATCAGAGAATTTGTTTGACTTTAGTTTTTCCTTTCGATAACTATTGTGAAAAAAAGAAATTTCATAAAATAATTATGGAAGATACCAGAATTATATCGACTGAAAAAATAAAATGTTAATCAAGAATAGTGGACTTGAGTCGAAGAAGTCAGTGTGAACGTTATTAATCCAGTTTCGATTGTATTTTTCAAAAGGCTTCTCACCTGTTTCAATTATATCAATAGACCTTTTTATTATTATTATATTCACCATTATCATACAAATATGTTTGAATAAATATAAATTGAAGAAAAAAATATATAAATAACGTAAAGTTAACATATTATTATTATTATTATTAAATAAAATTATGAATTATGGAAGAGAAATAGGTGGAATACATTTAATTAAGTTAAATATCATATTCATATTAGAATTATATTACTACGTAGTAATGCCCAGAATATGAGATAAATCAATGAGAAAAGATGCGATGATTAGTGAGAACAAATGAACAAATACATAATAATACTAGTAGTTCTTATAAATATTTTTGGTGATGATGTTGGTTTTGTGCCATGGTGTGATTTTGTGTTAAGGTGTGATTGTGTGTTAAGGTGTGATTGTGTGCTAAGGTGTGATTGTGTGCTAAAGTGTCATCAACACATTGATCTCGACAATGTTTATAAGGTAATCGATCGGCATCGTTAGTTGAATTGGTTCGTAGGAATTTACATTCTTTTTGACATGCATGAAGTATATCAGGATTATTTAACCCATTTTGAGTTTTTCTTTTTTCCACTAAATCCAATTTCATTAATTTATCATTGAGAATATGACGTAATTTATGATACAATGCTCGTCTATTAGCATCTAAACCATGTTCCTCATAATTATCGACGAAAACGGTCAAATAGAAGAAGAATAAAATAATACTAACAGCGAATAGACGCATGATGATTGTGTTGAATAATCGTATTACAGTTAAAGAGAAAAACAGTTAAAACTATTTATAGTAGTTTGTAATAACACTGAAGCGTTGTAAATATGTAGGAGAATAAAGAAAAATTGATTGATACAATATATTTCCTTTTTTTCATCCAAACATCGTGGATATAGGTAGAGCGATAAAAATAATTTTAACCAATCAGCACCTTTTCGATTGAAGGTGAATGCAATGAAGCGAATATTTGATTTTGTTTGTAGCTTCGAAATCTCTTTTAATCATCAAATGTTTTATGTAGCACTGACAAATATTTTCATAAGATATTCTGTCTAACGAAGTTATAATTAAGGACAAAATCCATTTTTTATTTATCTGTTATTTTAATCTGGACATTGGAAGATTTAATACTTAATTACTGCTCTAATTTTTTTTCTTCATATTGATTCTAAATTATAAAAGTACCAACTTCTCCTCTTGTTGATGAAATTCGAACTAACAATGATCCTTAAATATCAGCCTTAAATTTCTCTCTTTGATTCATTGAATTAACTGAACATTTTCATCAATTGTTTTTACTATTCCACATTAATTCAATAAACTTTTTAGATTTTCACTTACGAGGGAATCTCTCGAAGTGTCCAGCAAGTTTAGCCTTCATCTTTTGAGCCTAAGTAGATCTCGGTGAGATATGAAAAAGCTGTAAAGGAATTCGGTCCTCATGGCGTTTTTTCTAAGATATCGAATTTCTAAGAGATTTTCCTCATAGGATCTAAGATTTTTACAAAAATCGTATTATTGAATTTTGATCTGAAACTTTGATTATATTAACCTCTCAAGTAGACTAGGTTGTTTACAAAATGTCAGAGTTTTTTAACGTAATCTGTAAAAAAGGATCTATATTTTGGAAAATTCTCCTATTCCTTAAAGATTATGTTAGAAAGCTATGAAGTTTTGCACACAATCTAGTCTATTTGAAAGATTGATATAATCAAAGTTTCAGTTCAAAATTCGGTAATGCGATTTATGTAAAATTTTTGGATCCTTTGAGGAAAATCTTTTAAAAATTCGATATCTCGAAAAAACATCATGAGGACTCAAATCCTTTACAGCTTGTTCATATCTCATCGAGACCTACTTTTGTTCAAAAGATGAAAACTAAACTTGTTGGACACTTCGAGAGGTTCCCTCATTAGTAAAAACATTCATACATAAATATAAAAAAATAAATCAAAAAGTTAATAACTTTGTTTTTAAAGTTCTACTATTATGGTTCAAACTTCTGAATAGGCACAGTCCATGAGACATTGAATTATTCATACAACATAGTTACAGGAGATGCCATAATCATATCATTCTTAATCTTCTTTTATATTTTACTGTGTTTTTTTGTTGGAAGTGCCGTGTTCATATGAAATTATCAAATCAAATATTGATTATTTTTAGTGTTTGCAAATAACGATTTTTTTACGAATACTAAAAAAAACAATAATTAAAACAACAAAAGTTTAGTAGAGTCGAAAATAGCTTATGAAAAAAGTGTCACTTACTCTTTTGTACAGTAAGCAGGCAAATAGTTTAAAGATTAGTCTTTAATTGATAAGTATGAACCAAAAAGAAAAGCATATAGAAATATTTAAAATGTTTTTTCTTAAATGATTTATTCATTCGTTTATTTTCTGTTTAATTATTTGCATTTCATTTCTAGTTTTTATTACTCTTATTAAATACCGACGAAAATCTTTTTAACAATGCAAGGTTAAAATACATATGTAGAAAAAGTAAAGACTTTTACATTGAACAGAAGAAAGCTTCATTAAAAAAAAATTTATCATAGATAAAATTCTTAAACATCTGCTGTTAATGCTTCACATGTAACTTTAACATGTGTCATCATTTTTTGTAATTGACGTAAATGTACATCAAGTTTTTCTTGGTGATTTATATTTGAGTGTTTATCTTTTGTTGCTTGTTCCAATACATGACTTTCATAAGCAAGAGCTTCACGTCGTCGTAAATTTAATATTTCATCAGATGATAATTCAGCTATAAAGAAAAATAAATGATACTTAAGATTTAGAACAAGCAATCGAAATGATTATTTAATTCAATAAATTTCTAAAATTTCAACTTACGATTAAATGGTTTGAAAAGACATTTATTCATACTAAATAAATTCAATGGTGGAGGTAATGATGAAAGTATTGTATATTCTTTAATAATATGATATCTAAAATAAAATTAAAACAAAAAAAAAAA
>JAJEKB010018080.1:0-10472 GCA_022393335.1 Macrotrachela quadricornifera
AATTTTTGACCTATTCCATCAGTAAAAATGAATAGCAGGCTACCGCACGTTGTAATCCTAAAAAAGTGTACAAATCAGTGTTCTAGTCTAGAAAAAAGCATACATTTCTATGTGGCATATGACGTCTATATTCATAACAATGAGCCATCATCAGTAGACTCACTTATTCAGGAAAGTAAGGTTTCTGAGAAATGTTAAGATTAGTCAGTTGGGTCCATTTGATAATGCTGATCATAAATATGACATCAGATTTCATGTCTAGGAAAAGTTGGAGAAACGATGGGTCATCTAAAACTATGAAATACTCGAAAAAATGACACTTGACCACTTTACTCGGTAATATTGTGCCTTCAAAAATGTCACGTGTTAGTGCTTTAATTTCGATTGTTTTATACTGATTTTGTAGCGCTTGCTTCACTCTATCTAAATCCATAATTTGTTTTTTGTTCCCATGCACTATTAGCCCACGAGGCTGCTGAAAATGAAAAAATTCTACCTTGAAATAATGAAAAAAAATCGTAAATTTTTATAATTTCATGAACCTCACGCCTCTAAACTAAATGCTTTTGAAATACCAAATAGACAGTTTTGTAGAGCGCATCTTACTCTACAATCTGATGTATAAACCATATCTCTTGAGTGGACTATTTTTCGAAAAAAGTTGCTCATAGTTTGTAGATGGTGAAAATATGATATTTGGCAAAAGTCGATTAACGTGTGATAAATGTAACCTTCATAGCTCCTGAAGGAACTGACAGATTGAGCTGAAACTCGGTAGTTTTTAGTTTCAAACCATGGCATATCATTTCCAATAATAAAAAATATAGGTCAAAATTTTCGAGAGTATGGCGATGTTCGATGGTCTCATGGACTCTCTCTTAATTGGTTATTATGACATCACCTTATAATACACGTTCAACACGAACAACTACTGCTTCATCAGATACAGTTCTTCCAAAAACAAGTTCTACAACAGCAACAACAATACCAACAAATGTTGTAGAACGTCGACGTTATTGTATTGTGCTTACAAATAATCCTCGAATGATACGTTCAGTACAACGTATGTTAGAAAATGTAACAATTAATATTCCAGTAACGATAATATTATGTTGAAAATAATGAAACTATTATTTTTCTTTGTATATATATTTTAGAGTGAACAAGAACATGAAAAACAAAAAGATCAAGTGGAAGAACATGTGCAATGTCAAACATGATCAAAACGTCCAGAATTAAATGTATTAATTGAACAACAAGTACCTATGTCAGCTGCACAATCTACCACAACAACTATGCATGCATCCAAGATGCGCGCATATGAAAAAGAAATTGAAGCCGATTTTCAAGCACAAATGCAACCAATTCTACAATTATATTTACAAAAAACACGACGTTTCAATCCAATTAATTCGATTTTTGATATGCCAAATTATCTTGATGTTTAATTTTGATAAACTCTTTTTGTTGTTGTCGTTGTGTATTATATAGTTCGTTTTCATGTTACTTTTTGTCTTCTGTTTTGTTATATGTTTCTGTTTTTTTATAATATTTATGAAAGGCTAAAATCACACATACTCACTCATGAAAAACTATTTTCTTCTATATTCTAGATCTTTTTTTTTTTTATTATGCGGGAAACTGTGACCTAGTGGTCCTTACAGTACATGTGTTTATAGAAAGTAAAACAATTGCGGAGTCGAAGAATAGGATGACGATAACAAACAGAGGAAGAGAAGAAAACACAAGAATCACAAAGAAAGGATAAAGGATAAAGAGAAAACAATATTTTTAAAAGTGATTGGTCCCCTTCTCTTTCGATATCGTACACCATTATTCAACGACACCCACGTGCCGGGGGAAGGAATCGAACCTTCTGATCTCTGAACTCAGATGCATAGAGCCACTACGCCATCCCCGGCTTCTAGATCATTTTTTTTCTTACTATTGATGGCTTTGTCAAATGCACCACGAATGTTGATAGCTCCATCATCAACAACTACAACACCTCAATATTTTCTTATTAGTATTACAAATTATCCAAATGTATTACAAAATACACGAGCATATCAACAACCATCATATCAGATACTATGAATGGTATTTTTTTATGTCGAACATTCATTGCAGACAGTAGAAAGTTATTCTTTGGCAACAATACAAAATGTAGACTAATGATAACTCTTAATAAAATTCTTTCTATATTTTTCTAGCAACGAGATCAATATAATCAAGGTGGAGTGCTTATACCAGGTGTAGCTGTACATTTTGGAATAGCTCATTCTAATGAATATGAAAGATTATTATATAATACATTAAGATTTAAATTACAAGAAGCAATTCGAGGATATCTTCATCGAACTCGACAATTTTATCCAATTTGTTTAGTTTTTGATATGACTGACATAGAACAACAACAATAATGTGTCGCATAACTCTTATTTAATATTCATTTCATTTTTCTTTTTTGTTTGTTTGTGTGGTTGTCTATATATGAATATATGAACACTTATGAAATAAAACATAAAAATAAACAATACTCTACTATTCTAGAATGACATAAGGATAAAACTCCCGATAAATTGTACTATTTTTATGTTTCTTTTTTCTCTAGATTATCACATTACTTTTCATTCTTTTATTTGTTTATTAATCGATGGAGTTCGATTTAATTGATTTGGATGAAATTATAATGAATCTGTTCAGTGAACAAGAAACAGATGAACAGGATACTAATTATTCAACGACAACGGAACATAGTCAAACATTGAATTCTAATGAACGACAAATGGAAAATATAACAACCAATAATTGCGATCGTCCATATTGTCTTATCATATTCAATAATCCTTCTTGGTCACAAATACTTAGAAAAAGGTCTCAACAGATATAAAAATATATTCATTTATCGAAAAATAAATAGATATTTAAATGATCAGTTTCTCTGCTTTATAGACTAAACAAAGGCAGCAACAAATGGAGTGTACAACAGATAATGCAGCACTAAGAACTGACAACAACAATAAACAAGATTTATCTTTAGATGATCAATTTGTCGCTCAATTACGACAACTACTTCGTCATTATATGCAACATACAAAACGTCCATTTCCACTTAAATATTTTCTTGATCTTACTGATCATTGAAAATGTGACTCTTTTCAGAAAATACTTCAAATTTTCTGTATTGTTGAATAATAATTAAAAAATACAGAAAAATATATAAATAAAGATCTATCATCAAACTTATATTCAAAGTGTATAAATTTTAAATGATATTTAATGAAATCCTAAAGACTATAGAATTTCATAGATGTCGAAAATGTTTCGTATAGTTTTAAGCATTCATTTTTCTCATTTCAGATAAAATAATAGTCACTTCATTTCGACAGTGACACAAGAATTCAAATTAAAAAAAAAAGAAAGCTGAATGTCGATACACATTGAATGTATATAAAACTATCACAATGAGAATATTTTTCATTATTTTAGTGGTGTGATATGGAACAATTCAATGATATATTTGATGTATTTGATATATTGGATGATGAAACGGATACACTCGAATATACAAAAGAAGATTTATAACAATATTTTACGCATGGTCATTTAAAATCAATTATGAATGAACGAGATATTACTATCGATGAAAATTATTACAATTATAATAATACGATTGAAGTAAAAGATATTCATTTATTGTTTAAAGAATTCCAACTATTTTTCTGTACTCTTTCTTTAGCTGATGGAAAACAATGAAGAAGAAGAAGCAGAAAGGGAAGAAGAAGAAATTCTATCACAAAAATTAAGTCAATTATCAACGAAAAGTGACCAGGACGATAATGCACAACAATTATCTATGATAAAGAATAAACGACGATCAAGTACAGTGTCAAGTCCTAGTGTTATTCCAAAGAGAATCAAATTAACAAATGATTATGATAATGATGATAGTGACATGGAAGAAGAAGATAAAATACCATCATATTTATTAGAAAAAAATAAGTTATTTGATCATATGATTCAAAAAGTAATGAATTCGGCTGATTCTATTAGTATGAAAGATTTACGAGAAATAGCAATATTAATTCATCATATTTCAATTCTTCATATTGAACAACAAACTAAAATGATTTACTTACAATCGGGTACAGGCACATTAAGAGAATTACTTGAACCTGAATTATTACATATTGATCGACAAGTTTGGCCAATACAAGTCAAAGCAAAAGTTTTTAAAAAATAGTCAACGATGGAAACGAATCAAGAAAATAAATATGAAGATTATGAAAATTTTGTCCGTCAACGTTTACAACGACTGCATAATAAAATAGAAGAATATCAACGGCAACTGGATGAAAAGAAATTTTATTTAATTGGTTTTACATCTTCGATGGAAGATGCTATTAAGAATTATTTATATCTACATGGTATTCAATCTTTTCAAATGAAATCTGATTTAAAAATAGCATTAGTTAAACATGATTATGATTCTGAAATACTTGAACGACAATATTTACAAGAAAATCCAAATGAATATCAAGTATGAAAATGAGTTTTATAGATATTATGTTATTGTATTAATTCTTATTTAGATTAAAATGGCTAAATGTCTATATGAAGTCAAAAATGAAGCTGAACAATTTAGTAGACAATTAATTAAATTAAAACAACGAGTCTTCTATAATAAACCACCTCTATCATATAACTCTATGCAAACTTCAATGTCAGTATCAGCCGATAATAATAATTCTATTGGGAGTGCTAATGTCATAAATAGTATTTCTGAACAACAATTACTATCTGAAAATGAAACAATAATTCAACAAAAGAAACTTGATATGATGGCTAAACATGTACTTACAGCTGAAATAAAATATCATCAATGTCATACAATATTTCATCAAGAATTATGTCAAATGTGGCAAAATCAGCGTAATCATATTCATAATCAAGAAATGTCAACAAGATTAATTGATTTAATTGAACAACGTTTCAAAATTATTACTGATCGTTGGAGGAGATATACATAATTTTCAAGTCAAACATGATTTACAATGTTCATATAATAATGATAATTATAATAATTTGGATAATATAAATAAAAGTAAAAAAGAACAGATCATCAAAACAATTGGATTTCGACCACATCTTATTCTTAATACATTACATTCATTGAATAATAAACAAATCGAATTATTAAATCGAGGACCAACTTATGTTCCTCCCTTTCAAATACATATTTCATTTTCATGTCAATCAATGGATGATATTTTGAAAAAACTCTATGCGTCATTAAAACATCAAATGGCTAGTCTATTTTCAAAAATGAGATGGATATTGATATACAAATGGAACTTCAAAATATAATTTTTCAACAATTTAAAAATCATTTTACATTATCAATACCATCTCATCTTCAACAACGTGCTATCTATGAAATGAAATTAGTTCAAACAATACGAACTTATTTAAAAGAAAATAATCTTATTTTACGAAGAACTGCTGATAATATGAATACATTTTATTTGGGAAATAGACAAGATTTCGAAATACTATCAAATGATTATTTAATAAATATGAATGCTTATGAAGTTCTATTAACCATCGATAATGAAGATAGCAGTGAACAGCAACAATTACAAACGAAATTAAATCAAATAATTCAAACAGTAAATAAAGGATTAAAAATTTTAAAAACAATCAAAGTATTAAAAGAGGAAACCGTCGATAAGTTACTTCTTGATGCAACAAAAGCTCAAATGCCATATATATATTTCATACCAGATGTTTCAAAAGTACAGACTTTGACTTCGTTTGCTTTGTTTTTTATTTACGATTTATTTGTTTAGAAAAATAATATATCATTGCTACCATTTATTACGTCACAAAAAAGTGCCACATCAAAAGTTGCTAAATATCTCAATCGTTTACTTCGACCATTTGCTGATGAATATATGATATCAACTATATTTCAGGATGAAATTGATTTTATTCAAAAATTAAATTCTTATGCCAATGAAGAACATCGTCTTACTTCTACCACAATATTTTGTACAATTAAAATTACTAATTTTTATACATTGGATACACATCGAAATATGATTAATGCAACTATTTCTTTTTTACGAAAGAATTTAGCATCAAATAAACTTCAACAAATACCAGTCATCACTATTCAAAATCTTCTAGAATTAGTTCTTTTCAATAATATTTTTGTTTATAAAAATAAAATTTATAAATTCATTAAAGGTGGTCCAAACTCAATGCCATTAATTGAAACATTATCAAATATTTATTTATTTTTATGGAAAAAAAAGATATTAAAACATGAAAAAATTCAAAAATGAATTATTTGGAAGGTAAGAAAATCTATTTCTTTTATTTTTAGAAAATTGATACTCTTTCACTTTTTACGGTCGAATATTCCCAAAATGTTATACTCTTCTACAAGACTTTACACCACACTCGTTCTAAAGGATTAATTAATTTTCATTTCTATTCTAGGTACAAAGATCACATATTTTTTACATGGAATGGTTCCAAAGATGAACTGCAGAATTTTTTACAAACTATTATAAAAGAAAATTCACATGTTCATTGTCAAACATATAGTGGATCACAGATAGACTTTTTAAATGCTTATATTGAAAATCGTCATGATCAATTATATAGTCGAGTTTATCATGATCCATCTATTCAAAGATATACTTTACCATATGTCATTGGTCATTCAAAATTACAAAATGGTGATTGGCTTCGATCAGCTCTTATTCGTGCTGTTTGTTATTGCTCGTCAGTTTATGATTTTCAACAAGAAAGAATTTATCTTGAATTAACTTGTCTTGTCAATGGTTATTCACTATTATTTCTTGAATGTCATATCGAACATTTTTTCAATTATTTTCCTAGTGAATCAATGCGATATTCATTAGATCAAAAAATGTACGATAAATTTCGTCAACATTGGTTTAATTTTGTTAATAAACAACGTCAAAATACTGATAAACTTCAAAAAGCTGATGATAATGGTACTCTAATTCATTTAAACTATTTGTATGAATATGGTCCAAAATGTAAATTTAATAAAGAATTCCATCGATTTTGGCTTGAATCCTGTAAAAGTTAACGTAATTTATTCAAAGAAAATGTCATAATCATGTTAACTACTAAACATCAACATTCCTTAAACGCTTTATTGACTAAATACAAATTATCTGATTGAATTGAATCGTAAACATGTGACTGTTATCGAATGAGGTACCATGTACTCTATTATATTAGATTTCATACTTTATTTTGTTTTCTATAGATCTTTTTGGATTGTTCTATTTTTTCATTACATCACAATTTTCATTTTGTTTATTAACACTACATCGTGCTGCTTTTCAAATACATCTGAACAACTATTTTTCTTCTTTTTTTTTCTAAATGTATCGTATATAAATAAATTAGGTTTCTCATTTATATTGACATGTTTCTTTCATTTTTGTATTGTCTACGATATATATATTACAAGTAGATCTAATCTATTTCACTGTTCTTATTACCTTATTCTAGATAAATTGTAAACAGTTACTTCATTGTCGTACTATCTATCACATTGAATTCAAATCACATTAAACTAAAGTAAATTATTTACTAACTATGAAGTTTTTATTATTCTTTGCCTATATAGGGTTCAACATGGAAAATTATTATCGTCATGAATTCAATCGGAATGAATGGCAACGACAATTAAATAATGAATTAAGTCTTTTATCAACATTTACTCCATTAAATACTTATGAAATTTATCATATTAATCGAGTAACCGCTTCAATGATATTACCTAATTTAATTCAATTAGCAAAAAAAACAACAAAATTTACTATTGATACAGAACATGATTATTATACACATGAACTAGCACTTATTCAAATTGAATTTATTCAATCAAAATCCATTATTTTATTAGTTGAAACATGCCATTTACCGAATACATCATCAGTATTATTTTGGTTAATAAAATCACTTTTGAAAGTCATTTTACAACCATCAAATAAAATTTATACATGGGGTAATGGAATTTATGAATTAAGAGATTTTATTCAATATGGTCTATTTTCATCACATTCACTTGCTCAAATAAATAATATTAATATACAATATCGTTTTAAAAATTGGTATAATAAAATATTTGTTCATACTTGTGGTCTTCGACCAGTGGATCATGATCATATATCATGTACATGTTTACATCGACCAATAAAAAATAAAAATGATTTATGGTCACTCCAAAAAGCAATTGCCTATACATTTAAACAATTTCTTGATAAAAATTATACCAAAACTAATTGGAGACTTTGTCTTGACATTACATATCTACACCAATATGCAATATTAAATCAAAGACAAAAGAAAAATCTTCAACATTGTATTCTTTATGCTGTAAATGATTGCTTAGCTGTAACTAAATTATTAATGGTCTTAGAATTGAATTGGACAATAGAACAAATTGAACACTACAATGAAAATAATCAATTGTAATAGCAAGTACTATTAAGTACCCACAAGCACTATCTTACTAATATAATAATTTATTTTTTCTTTTCTTTTATTTAGTTCACTTATGCATTAATCTAAAAAATCATACTAACATTTACCTTCAATTTTATTGTTGTGACTCTTCATTATATGTTTTTTGTTATATAATGAACTGTTCTTGAAAATAAATAGGACATTTGAATCCATACACTGTTTCATTTATATCTAGTTCACTACAATCTTTTCTCCTAAACTTTATCAGGATCTGTTGTCTATGTTTGTTTCTTCTAGAAATTATAATTTTCTGATATTCATTTGTCGAAAAGATATGTCGGATCAACTTCAAGAACGGCAACAACAAAAAATTTCTAGTAATACTATAAATCTTTTTGTGACTTACAGTTTCTTATTCTTTGTAGAAAATTATGATTTATCTGATAGTAATAATTATCTATTAGATCAATCAAATACACAAGTAAAGAAAAAGAAAATGTATGAAATAAAATAATTTTCTTTTGCCTATTGTAATAGTCACATGCATTGTACAATCAGACTATGACCACATCATCGATAATAAATGAAAGAGAAACTTTGGATGATTATGAACTACTTCAAGCAACAAATGTGACAGTTCAGTTATATGATTGTATGAAATGTTATATTAGAATTCCACGATGTAAAGTAAAAACTAAACAAAACCATTGAAAGCTTCAAGTTTTATTCCTGTGTTTGCCTTTTTCAAATGACTTCATTCTAGATTGATGACCAAGATCATGATTCAAATAAAAATATGAAAGAATTAGTCGATCAGCAAATACAAGAATTACGTGAAGAACAAGAAAAAACATCAGAAAATTCACAAAAACAAACATTATCGACTGATCAGGATGAAGAAAATAAAGAAGACTATTATATACCAGCATTAGATTTTGACGATAACAACATGATGGAAAATTATATTTATATTGATTTGCCATGGCCTGAAAATCCTCAATGGCCAGAATAGTATCATAGCATATGACACATTCTCAGACAATTCTCTCTTTACGTTTCTTATATATTTCCTCATAGTCCATTGGATACTTTCACTTCCTACGATTCTTGTCTAAACAATAAAATAACTTCATCTTTATATTTTGTATGGTTTCATGTACTTCTGTCTATATATTTATTCTAAATACATAAATTGTTCTGATATCTTCATTTTCTATCTTTATTTATACAATCATTGATATTATTTTTAGATAAAGTAATCGACTATTTCAAAAAAAGTTAATATTACTTTATATATTATCTTTGAACACATTCTTCATATTGATAAAATGGCTGATTTACCCAATTTATCTAGAACAGGAATTGTTAAAGAATTAAGTGAGACATATGATTAAAAAAAATACCTAGTGGCATATGATGCATTAATAGTTATATTTAAATCTTCTTCTTCTAGATACAAATTTAGTACAAAATACAAATTCTAGTCAAGCAACAGCATCGACTATTCATCTGAACTCATTAACTCCATTGTCTACATTGTTCGGATGCCATTCAATGATACCATTATCACCTTCAACGAAAGGAAGAACAACAGCAGCAATTATTCCATCAATAGTACTTCCAGGCGTTGACATGGTCATACATGAACGAATGGATAAAATTGATAACTGATACTCTTCAGCTTATAATATACATGGCCGATTCTTTTTTGAACTGATATTTTGTATTTTAATAAAGTTCTTACATAGCTTTTCTTCGCTTGATTCCTTTTGTTTTTACATTTATGAAAAGAATTATTTTCATGATTAAAAAGTATCTCCATTGAAACATATTTTCTCATTTTTTTTTCTAGATTAAAATTTATTCATTTTTCTTTTTCGACTACATTATTCTTGAATGGCTCATAATAATGGTCACAATTTATATTCTGATCATGGTTTATCGCAAGATGC